>CAOKZL010003465.1:0-203157 GCA_948472985.1 Iguana delicatissima | reverse complement strand
AAAGGAAGGTAACAAGAGACCCAAAACTCAAAGCATAAGCATAGCTGAAGGCACAACGTATGTAATTCAGTGTTGGGGAGAGGGCTGCAGTGACAAGCACAGAGGAATTAGCTTACCTCTGCATCTGGGTTCATAGTATCCATGGAAGCTGGGAAGAGGCTGGGGACCAGAAAGAAAGTGGTTTGATCCTCACTGGTCTTTTTAGCTGTGATGTCATAGAACCATCACTTGGAGTTCCATTCCATTATGTATTCTAGGGAAGGGAAACTTTTAGAACACCATTGGGAGTGGAGGTGGGGGGAAATGACAGTTTCACATCTTTCCAAATTTACTTCTTTCTTTTTCAGTCTCAGGTTCTTTCTGCCCAACTTATGAAGAAATTTACAATTTGGGTAAGTTCTTATTGGGGGACCTGAATGTAATTCTCAACCATCTGTGCAGACCAAACTCAATAGGGACAGTTATTTTCAGTACGGAGAGGACCCATGACATAGCCATTTTCCATATGTCTGTTGAACAGGAGGGGCCGCTCAGAAAAGAAGATTGATGACTGTAATTCAGAACAATTCAAAGCCAGACTTTTAAGAACTGGACATTGAAATCTCTGGGTGGGTGAATCTGCCCACTTTGGTGTCCCCCAGATTCATTTAAAAAGAAAAGTCAAGTTTTTTCTATCAAATTTATGGGGAAAATGCAGATTTTTTGAAAATTTGATCAAACAAGTACTAAATGAAACACTCATCCCTCCTGAATTTTCGTGCAGCATGCTGTGACAGGAGTTCAATTGCTTAGCTGGCTCATTTGTTACATGACGAGTAGTGGATCAAGGATTAGACATGAACAGCTGAGATATGGAAATTTTGTACCAGCCATTCATGTTTGCTGCACTGCAAGTGTCCAGCTTCTGCAGTGGTAAGCTGCAGTTTTTAAAATCCAGTTACTTGTATCACAGATGGGAATAATTATGCAATAATGCTCTGGTGTTTAATTAGTGAAATAGCTTGCAAAGCACTTACAATAGGTAAAGAGGTAAGGAATAGTATAAAGAAACCAATTAACCAGGCCTCGGAAGGCCTCCCCTCCCGTTAATGCTCTTTGACTTCCTAGCTTGCTTTGTTATTAACAAGCAGTGAAAGCTGGCACCTCAGAATTAAAAATGCCAATCTGGCCTCTAAATGGATAGGATATTGTTTTATATGGGTGGGTGTATGTGTGGTATTGTTGCAGGAGCCCAGAGAACACAGAGACCACAGAGCAAGAAAAAGAGTAATTTATTACGCGCGGGCTTTTGGCTGGATGTCTCCAAAAGACCAAAAGCCCTGAATTCAAGTTTCACAGCTCTTTTATAGACAAAGTTCACAGCATACACAAAGATCACAGGCAAAGATCGCAGGCATGTCTCGGTCCACCCCTCCGGGGTCACAAATACCACATGCTGTTACTAGCTAGTTACCCCCGCACTCAGACCCCGGAAAGTGCTTATCTACAATCTGCAATTACCGCAGCCAGTCAATAAACGACACCCTGGCTACGTGATCAACATCCTAGCTACCTGATACATTGGCTCTCGTGACCTTTTTACCCTTCTTAAATCTTTCTCCGTTCCTCTGACCTAAGCCCCCAGCTTCTACTTTATTTCTACTTTATTATTTCTAATTCATACCTATATCAGTATAACACCTGGTTTCAGCTGTAACTTGAAGGCCCATTCACACTACAGAATTATAATGCTATTATTCTACTTTATCCATCGCGGCTCAGTCCTAGAAAATCCTGGGGTTGGGAGTTTAAAGAGACACATTTAGAATTTTCAGCCAGAGTGCTTGAGTCCCTCAGCAAACGGCCAGTCCCAGGATTCCATAGGATTGAGCCATGGCAGTTAACGTGGAGTCATAGCACTATAACTGGGTGATGTCACTGAGCCCCTGAGTATACTGAACCCAGCCTTGCTACAGGCTACAGCTCATAAAGGTTTCTGGTGAACCTCTGCCTGTGCCTTCCATTTCCATTCTCCCAGGCACACACTTGCTTGTGAGGCTGTGGCAACTTTGCATGCCAGCAGTATACTGGATGCTTTGCCTGAAGCCTCTGCCTGGGACCCCATATTTGCTCCACTTTTTCCATTGGTTTTTCTTGGGGTCTGAGAAAAGCCTTGGAAAACTATGTTGTCAAACCATTTGCTCGCCCCACTATCTTTGGGTGCCAGCTGCCGCTCTATTTTTTTGTTTCCTAGATAGAGCCAGTTCCACCCATAAATTGCAGACCTGACATGACTTGCCTCTACTGTGAGGAGGAGAGGTCTAGATTTGTTTTATCATCCTTTGCAGTTTCTTGGCCTTGGGGACGTTGATTTAAATCCTGAAAAGATGCCAATATGAAAAACATAAATGAATATTTAAGTACAAAGGAGATGTAGAGCCTGAACTTGCGGCCTTCTGAGTATGAAGACTGCTCTCCCGAGTTACTTCAGATATTTGTTTCTGTAGAAGAGGGTAGGCAATTGTGGAGGGGCTGGGGGGGTGTTACCCCCCTAACCCCCCTAACCCACCTAAAAACTATGTCCTGAGGGTCCTAATTATTTTATATCACACATAGTGAGCCATAGAGATCTATTGGAAGGACACATAGGCAGTGGAGCTATAGAGATAGATAAAAGAGTAGCCTGTTTTCTGTCATGCATCCGAGGTGAATCTTGCAAATGGCTCACAGGCCACTTGAATGAATTTTCGGCAGTGAACAGGAGACAATAAATCTCTGGGAACAAATAAACAATGTAAACAGCCTGGAATTGACACCTTTAGGTATGCATCCCCAGATGAGAAACTCATCTTGCAGGAAACTACAAGGATGTTTGGCTGTATTTTCTTTGAACTACAAAGCTGAAATCCATCCTCATAAAAATGGAGCCATCTGTTCCCCAGGACGTGGGTCAGCTCTATAACTAGGCCCTTTTACTCATTTTTTTTTTCGGAGTTCTCCCAGATCCACAAACCATGAAGCTGGTAAGCTCCCCTCAGCCTCAAAAGGCATGGCTGAGATCATTTTCTCCCAGCTGAAGACTTCTGGATTGCTACAGTATTACTCCAAAACCCTTAAGTCTCTCTCTCTCTCTAATTTTCACCTCTTTCTAAATTTCTACAGTCTTGTATGCTTGTTGGAGTGAGTGCAGCTGAGTGATTGTATGGATTTTAACATCTATGCCAATAAAATACTTAAATTTGAACAGTTTGTGTGATTTCTGACTGAGCCTGACCCCGTAAACATTGGGTTAAAGATCCTTAATTACCCTGCCCTCTTTGCATTGCCAAAGCAGTGCTCAGAGCTAATTTTCCCCACAAGAGATGACTTTGACAGCCATTGGGAATCCCCCTAAGGGAGCCCCAAGCAAGCAGGGTAACAGGGGGGTGGAATTTTCAAGCATCTGGAACTACTGGAGGGCAACATCTTTTAATATTTTTTTAAAAAAAAATAAATCCAACCAGTTATAGAGTGATTAATTTTAAACCAAGACTGAAATGAGGGTGGAGAAAGGAGGACATGGAACCATTGAGGGCTAAGGATAAGATTTTAAGCTGGGACTGAAGGAAGTAAGGGGGTTGGAAGGAGGGAGTGGGAGTATTTGCATAACATCTAGGAGTTTTTGGTTTGGCCAAGGCACTCTAATGAAAGGACCGTATTTGGTGACTGAGTCCAGAAAGAGCTGGAGAGCTGGAGCTGGAAAGGAGCTGCAGTTGTCAGGGCTGAGGAGGAGGCCCTTTTCAGTGTGGCCATTTCCGCACCACACTGTTATAGTGCTATTATTCCATTTTCAACATCCTGTGGAGTTCTGGGGTTTGTAGTTTCCTGAGGCCAAAGAGCTCTCTGGCTGAGAATTCTAAATGTCCCTCCCTAAACCACAAACACCAGGTTTCCGTAGGATGTTGAAAGTGGAACAATAGCACTTTAACAGTGTAGTACGGAAATCCCCTTTGAATCAGTTAGTGGGATTTTCAGTTGTGTATTTAGGAGAGAACAAAAGGGTAAATTGTTTGTACAGTTGGCCCTCTACATTTATGTATTTGACTTTCACAGATTTGATTATTTGTGAGTTTCTTCAAAGCCTACCCCTGGCCACCGTATGCACTTCTTTTCCAAGGGAAACTTCACTCTCGGTGGCTCCAATCAGGCCACGCAGACCTTTAAAAATCCACCTCTAGTCCTCCAGTCCTCCTCCTCCCTCTTTCCCACCAGCTGCTGCCTGGCCAGCTGCTTGCAGCCCGATTCCTCAGCACTGCAAACCTTTCCCAATCTCCCCCCCGCCGCACACCCAAGGAAGGATATGGGTGTGAGAGAGAAAGTATAGGGCCACCATTCCACCTCTCCTTTCCCTCTCCTTTTCCTGGCCTGGTTTGGACCCTGGGTGCCCATTTTCCCCACCATGCCTCAGACTCTTTCCCACAGACACACACACAAACACTTTTTGAGATTTGCAATGTTTCCACTTTTGCACGTGTCCTGCACCTCCTACCCTAGTGAGTGTGGAGGGCCAACTATAGTTTAAATTCTATATTGCATTTGCTGCTTCTTGGTATTTTTTTTTGTTATTATTTAAGTCTTTAAGATTTGCCTCCAAATGGTACAACTGAGCAGTACAAGCAGTAGAGTCCTGCAATGGAGTCTTGGGCCATTTCCGCACTAAGCTGTTATAGCGCGATGATTCCACTTTCAACATCCTATGGAATCCTGGGGTTTGCACTTTCGGGAGGGGCTGGCCGCCTCCCCCCGAAACTGCAAACCTCAGGATTCCATAGGATGTTGAAAGTGGAATCATCGCGCTATAACAGTTTAGTGCAGAAATGGCCCTGCACTGGCAGCTCACTAAATGCTTAGAACTTTGTCGACAGTATATACATGTCAAATTTAATGTATGATTTGTGGTTGAATATATTGGAGCTTAGTTTATGATTGTGTTTGCAATTATTGATGATATTTGGCCCCACAGAATCCAGAAGGAGGTATATTTGCACATTGGTTTGCGGCAGCAAGCCAAAGGCTTGTCTCTGCTAAGGTGTGGCAATCATTATTTCCTGTTTAAAACATTTGAGGTCTTTCCACCTTGTAGGAGGAGCTCCAGAAACTTGGAGGGCACACTTTGGAGTCTGTCAGGCCATATGAGGGCTGCAAGCCTCATTTTATCACCAGAGCTACTAACTACAGTTTCCAATTTATGATGACCCTAAGGTGAGGGAGGCCAAAGAGCTCTCTGGCTGAGAGTTCTAAAAGACCCTCCCTAAACTGCAAACCCCAGGATTCCATAGGATGTTGAAAGTGGAATAATAGCACTAGAACAATGTAGTGTGGAAATGGCTCATATTAAGGCTAACTTGGAAGGAAGTTTCCAAGAGTTCAGTGGTAAGACCAGAGGCAACATCTCCCCTTCATTGCTCAACTACCTTTAACCACTGCTGATGCCCAGCCTGCAAGCTTGATTTAGCCCCCATCGTAATTTTCCACAATGTTCCTTAGGTAGTGACTTTCTGAGGAATTCTGGTAAATGCATCAAGTTTCAAGGCAAGTAAATTGACAAATTTAGCCATAGAAGACAAATGTATGTCCTGTCAGGGTAAATTGACAGAGGGGCTCCCATCCAGAACATTCAAACTTGCAGCCAGCCCTGTCCAATGGAACAGGCCTAGAAACCATGACCTATGAGGAGCAGCTTAGGGAGCTGGGTATGCTTAGCCTGGAGAAGAGATGGTTAAGAGGTGACATGTTGGCTCGAGTATTTGAAGGGATGTCATATGGAAGGTGGAACAAACCTGTTTTTTTCTGCACCAGAGACTAGGACACAAAGCAATGGCTTCAAACTTCAGGAAAAGAGATTCCATCTAAACATTAGGAAGAACTTCCTGATGGTAAGAGCAGTTTGACTGTGGGATACGTTGCCTCAGGATGTGATGGAATTTCCTTCCTTGGAGGTTTTTAAACAGAGGCTGGATGGCCAACTATCAGGAATGCTTTGATTGTGTGTTCCAATATGACAGGCTGTTGGACTCGCTGGCCCTTGTGGTCTCATTAAAAAATAAATAATAATTAAAAAATAAGAATAATAATAAATGCAGACAATACAGCACATTATTAAACACTCTTTCCTAATGCACCATCAGCCTTCAAAGGCCTCCTGAAACAAAAAGTTTTCAGCTGGCTATGGAAGGATAAAAAGGTAGGTACCCATCTAGCCTCTTTGGAGTTCCAGAGCCTGGAAGCAACCACCAAGAAGGTCATCTCCTATGTTCCCAACAGATATACCTAAGAGGATGATAGGACAGAAAGAAGGCCTCCAGAGAAAGTCTGAAATCACAAGCAAATTCATATATGTATTTGTGGGATTGATCTGGCCAGGGCTAGCCCTTCCATTAGGCAGAGGGAAGTGACTGCCTCAGGTGCTGGCCAGAAGAAGCTTCCCAGTACCTCCTCCTAAACTGTTCTCCTCTTTTGGGATTAGTGAGCTGTTGTGTCACAACATCTGTGTCCTTCTAGGCCCACTAAGCTAGCTTGCCTTGAAACTGTGGAGAACGCTGTCCAGTTGTTGGTGCTGGGGAAAAAAACATCCAAAGGCCAGGCCAAAAGTATGTCAAATGGGGAGAGGCTAACATCTTTGTTGGAGGCAGCAAAGTCTCTTGAATGGACCCTTACTAACTACACCTTTTATTTGTTAGCAAGGAGTATAAAGGCACAGCCATCTTCAAATATCTGAAGGGCCTGTTACATGTAAGATGGAGTGAGCTTGTTTTCTGCTGCTCCAGATGGAAGGATGTGAACCAGTTCATAAGGAAAGACATTATGATTCAGCATTACGAAGAACATCTCAGTGGTAACAGCTGTTGAACAGGCTACCTCTAAACATGGTAGGTTCTCCTTCATGGGAGATTTTCTTAAATCGGTGACTGCATGCCCACCTCTCACTGATGTTTCTGCTGTGGACTCCTGCATTGGCAATTGTCCCACTTGACCCTATGATTCTATGATTCTATGGTAGTTCAACATTCCCCCCCCAGGTCTCATAAGTGGTCTGGACCACTGATATCCACCACCAATCAATGCAACCCAGAGATAAGCCCAACTTTAAGGTTAGAGACCTCCTTCTCCCATAACCTGCAGCTCCCTTTCCTAATCTGAAGACAAAGGAAACCAAAATCTTATCGATGGTCTCAAATGGAATAGGTCCCACTGAATCAATGAGATTTAATTATGTGTTGACTTCAACAACTGATTCAATGGGTCTACTATGAGACTAAGAACAGGATGCAGGCCAAAGTTTTTATGCTCAAATTAGCAAGAGAAACAAGTTAGCCCCTAGCTGGGACTAAACCATAGGATTTAAGCCTTTATCTAAGAGAGCATATGGAAGTGCTTGGGGAAAATATCCATTTGGGAGAGGTCAGGGAATTCCACAGCGAGCACCACCAATTGTGAAGGATGTTTGGAGTTGGATTCTAAATATCTCTGGAGGGCTATGTGGCCTTCCACCCTAAGTTTGAGGGTATTGTTACCCTGAATTCTGGAGGTCCCTGGGGAACGCCTTGCTATGCTCCACATGATGGGAACTGTAAACTCAACAGAGCACAAGCAATAGCAATACGAGAGGCAGGGTAATCTAGCGGGATCTTTTATCCAGTTTTTATGGGGTCAGGCCAAGCCAAAAACCAAACAAAAGGGTCCCATAATGACTTTATTAAACAAAAGTATCACGCATCAATGCATACACTCACACACGCATTCAAGTCCTATAGAAAAGCAAAGAGTGGAAATTAGACAGAGGGATTGCTAGAGGATTCATAATTTGGGTGATACTGCACCTTTTCCTTTTCCTGGGTCCAAGAAAGCAGCGAAAGAAGTGAAGCTCAGCGAAAGGACACTGAGGGGATCACTCGGCTATCGGGGAGACAGTATGTTGGTATAACCGGGAGTTATCCAAAGAACCACTCAAAACGGGGAGTATTTGTAGGGGAAAATGTGCCTTGAGGGCAAATCCTCTCCCAGGGAGAACAAAGGGTATTGCAATGGAAAAACACCTCCATACTGGTACCTCCTTTGATATGAGAAGATAACAAGGTGTTACCAAAGTTTCAGGATCTTCCATCCCTTTGGTTTGTGGTGTGAGTTCATGTAGATTGTCCTTGCCTGATAGGATTTTATTGCTATCAGCGCTCAACTTGTGGGAAAACACACTAATCCCATCAAGCTGGCTCCTCAGAGGCTGAGGACCTTTTGTCCACTGTGGGCTTGCACAGCTTGAGGTCTCCTGGGGCTACCTGATAGGGGATTTTAATGGCCTGACCTGGTTTTCAATCGTCCAACTGTTGCTGCCTACATGCTCGTTCAGGTGACTTCTCTGTTGGGAAAAGATTGCTGTAACTTTTGCCCTAATTAAAAATACTTTTGATGCTCATGTGGGAAAGCACCTGGGGAATTACTGTGCAAGTCATGAAGTAATCCCCATGGGACAGTAAGGCTGAGTCATAGTGATATGCAATCCTGGGAAGGGGTTACATCAGCCATGGTCCCTGTGTATATAAAGAGGTGAGCTCTGACAGGTTTTTCCTTCGGTCTCCCTGACTCTTGCCGGAGTTCTGTCCGAGCATACCTCTGCCTGATGTGATGATGGAGTGCTGAACCTTTGTTGGAAGATCTGCGACTCCTGCTGTACAGATATATATATTGGAACTGAAGAATATTTTTGAATGACAACACTGTGTGCTAGAGTTCTTAGTGGGTAGTTTTGGGGTCAGAGCTAGTGCTGCATATTACACTCTGCTGCCCACACTTCTTGTGGCTGTGTTTGCTTGCCTCTGAGCCACGTTTGGTCAGAGAGCAGTGGCATGAGGGAGGATTTAGTGTGGTGTGCCTAAGTCCCATCATCCACGTTCCCTCCACACTCTCTGGCATGTTGAATCATATTTGATATCAAAAGTTGTAGACCCCAGGACAGGGCTTACAAGTGAGGCAACAGTCTAACGGACGATGCCATCAGGAACAAGAATCCAGACCAAAGAAGGAAGAGAGATATAATTCAGAGTTTATTCAACAGCACATCCATTACAAATTGCAAGGAAAGCTACATGTAATTCCCAAGCACAACAATGGTACTCTACTAAATGGGAGAATCAGAACATCTACATACAAGCAGGATCAACACCTTCAGTAAAAGAGGATGACTGTCAGATATTCCGTGGAGGGGGGATATAGATCAGTCCCAGAAGGCACAGCTTTACTGATGGAAGAAGCCTATTGCTGTCGTGATGGAGGACAAACAGATCCAGTTGTGTCGCATAGTTCTTCTCACTTAGGAATCTCCCCCCATCCCCCTCTCTCTTTTACTATTTTCAGCAAATCCAGTACACACAGAAGGAAGCTGGATTCTGTGTTATTACTACTACCAGAATTAATTATGCTATTATGCTATTACTACTACTAGAACTTGTTAGTCATGCCCTTCCCATTCTCCTGCACTACTGATACATGATACGCAAGTGCATTTTTCTCATTGTCATAAAGAACAGTGATCTCGTTGTCACCATTCCCAGAAAAAAAGAATAGAACAATTCCATCACAAATTATTTGCAGGGTGCAATTATGCTTCACACTGCGAGAAGGCTCTTTAATAAATTTATGTTTGGCCAGGGTAAAGCAAGCATTCACTTTTTCATTCAGAGCTCCCAAAAACTTCAAGTCATTCTGCACTTTCTGGAGGTCTGACAGGCTGACATCCTCCTCTGACCTCCATCTGAGGTAGATGTCGAGTGTTGCCACAACCCCTTGTTGACAGACTAGGGTTTGGAGTTTTGAGGCACCATATATAGCAATAGCATTTATTTCTATACCGCCTATCAACTAGTGTTATCTAAGCGGTTTACAACGTATTTTAGCTAATTGCCCCCAACAAGCTGGGTACTCATTTTACCGACCTGCAAAAGGATGGAAGGCTGAGTCAAACTTGGGAGCCTGGCAGGATCGAATTCACAACCTTGTGGTTGCAGTACTGGCATTTAACCACTGCGCCACCAGGGCTCCATACTGACCTTCATCCCATTTACCATCCTGTAAAGAACTGGGCTCTTCAAGGAGATGTTTCAAGATGAAGTAGGACCACTGCTTTTCATGGTTGCTCAGTTGACAGTGTTTTGTCAATTTCTCTACCTTATTGTTGGTTTCCTCACTTGGTTTGGTGGCATTCTGCGGTTCTTGTTGTCTTCCCACCATTTCCTTGCAATTCTTTAGGTTCCTCCTAATCAGCAACCTTTGGATTTTCCCCTAACATCTCTGATGTTTCAGTGAGCTGGTCACTAGCACTGTGATATGCTGGCCTAGAACAGCCTGAGAAGCAGAGACAGAAAATGATCCCAGTTCAGCATTTAGACCTTTTCAAATTGTGACAAGAACTTGCCCTGAACAAAAGTGAAAACATCCAGGGTTCTCAAGCGTATAGTACATAATGCTGATATCATGAAGGGACAGCATCATGGGCTTGGAAAGAAGAATTTGCCCCATTAAATGTACCAAAAGAACTGGGGCCATACAGATATAATAGCTAGCCATGGCTTAGCATTACAACAATAAGTAAGCACATCCCTGGATCTTCATTGCCTCCTATTCACACACACACCCCCGCTTCCAAGGTGAAAAGATTATAAATTTCCAGTCTCAATCCTGATAACCACCCTTTTGCGCTTGTTTTGTTAAAAGTAGAAAAACTTATTTCGATTTGATCCCACATGCAGAGGAGGACTCAAACAATTTTGTGCATATAGAAAACTAGTGCTTCAGGGTATAATAGGCTTTCCCCCTTGTCTTAAAATCCTACTTTTCTAGGAGCAGGGACATCAGTATAATAACCAGCTGGCACTAATTGGGCATAAGGAGATTTGTGAGTCACAGAATTATCCCCTCACATACCTCTCTTGAACTACTGTTTAACACAATCCCTATTTTTAAGGAGTGTCGGGCTGGGATTTGAGAAATCCAGTTTCAACCCCCCAATGAGCTTCAGATCAGACAATATCTGGTGTCTTTAAGGTGTTTAGGCACAGAGCATCCAGCAACAGTTTTTCTAAAACAGTTAAATTCACAAAATACAAAATTTTAAAAAAAGATTAGATGATCAAAAAAATAAAAACCACTGAAAACGCAAACCATTACACGCACGCACACACAGCAGCAAAACAAATAGAATTTTTTTAAAAAAAAAAACTAAAGCTTCGAAACTGCTAGGCTGCCCAGAGATATTGTGATAACCGGGAGGGATACAAATAATTTAAGAAACAGAAGTCCTAGCTCCTCTTTCCCCAAGGCAACCTCTCCGTCCCTCTCCAGAGGATTGGGAATTTGAATGGTACCTGCACTGTGGGTGGAAGAAGGTGGGGATCCTCGAAAACTGAGTCGAAGCATGCTCCCTGTGGACTCCCATTGATTTACTCAAAGCGTTTCAAATGATGCCAGAATTCTTGTTCGCTCGGCACCTTTTTACTTTTGATCAGAATGGGAAGCTAGTCCGCTTGAGTCCGCCACTTCCGCACTAGGCTGTTATAGCGCTACGATTCCACTTTCCACATCCTATGGAATCCTGGGGTTTGCAGTTTCGGGAGGGGCCGGCTGGCCCCTCCCGAAACTGCAAACCCCAGGATTCCATAGGATGTGGAAAGTGGAATCGTAGCGCTATAACACCCCGCCCTAGACCAACGATCTCCAACATCCAGATTCGCGGTGGAACAAAGCCCCCAAGCCCCCGCCCTCTGCTATTTATTTCTTCCTGGTTCCAATTGCCTTCCCTCGATGCAAGTTGAGATTTCGATTTCCCGAGAATGACGTTCGCTTCCACAATTCTGCAAAATACTCGGTTGATGAGCCTACGCCAGGCTGAGGGTAGAGGGGGCCAGAGAGAAAGCAAAGAGATAGGACTGAGTTTTTAAGAAGAAGGCGAAGTTGAAGAAAGGAGAACCAGCGTGATGTAGTGGTTTGAGCGTCAGACCATCTGGAGAGGAGAGTTTGACTCCCCCCACGCCAGGCAGGGAAGTTCACTGGGTGATTGTCCATGCAAGTCACACTTTCTCAGCCTCAGAGGAAGGAAAAGGCAAAATCCCTCTGAACAAAACTTCTCAAGAAAACCCCCTTAGGACCACCAGAAGTCAGAAACTGTTGGGAGTGGCAACCTTTGCATGCCTAATTAAATGGCTAGTTTGTTTGCATGTCTATTGTAAGCATAGAGAGATAGCTTAGAGAGAACTTCCTGTTTGTTGGTCAACACCTCTTCCTCCAGCACATACCCATTCCTTGTTCTTTTAAAAGGTTCTCTTGCCATTTTATCCTTCCTTTTTTCTTCGCCTTTTGACCTGAAAGCATGCTCTGAGATTTCCCAAAAGGGATCATTGGCAGCAAGCATGTGAGTGCTTAATTTTCTTCCTACCTTCTTCAAGAATTGAACCTGTGTAGACTATGCACAAGCTTTTGTGAGCAAACTCCTTTATATTTTTAACCAAACTGATTTTGTGCTTATTTTGAGCTAGATTAAGTGTGTTTGGGGTGGAGTTAAAGAAGTGGGACTGGTGATCTGTTCAACTTCCGTTTTTGTGCAATTACTAAAATACTCTGCTGATTGAGAGTCTCGTTACCAAGGTCTCTCAATATTCAATATTTTTTCAATTTCCCCAACAAAAACGACTTCGAAAGTGCACAAGAGCAACAAAGCTGAAGTAAAGAAGTGAGGGGAGTAAAAGCCTTTTAGCCTGCCACCACTAGAAGTCTGTGGACTTTCTCCAGAACTGAGGTGGGAATCATGTGGTATTCCACTTGGGGTTGGACTGCAACTCTCAGCATTCCTCACCATTGGCTATGCTAGCTAAGGCTTCTGGGAGTTGCAGTTCCTCAATCTCTGGAATAGGCTATGTAATTCCAGTTTCTGCCCAGGCTCTAGAAACTGAAATTCTGCACAAGTTTTGCATGGTTACCAGAAAGTCACGGTCAGGCATCAGAAGAAGGTGTAGAGCCAGAGAGGAAATACGCAACTCCATGTCTGTAATATAATATAATATAATATAATATAATATAATATAATATAATGCCTTTCCGCATTATGCTGTTATAATACTATTATTCCACTTTCAACATCCTATGGAATTCTGGGACTTGCAGTTTAGGGAGGTGTGTTTAGAATTCTCAGCCAGAGAGCTCTTTGGCCTCAGTAACTTACAAACCCCAGGATTGTTCAGGATGCTGAAAGTGGAATAATAGTGTTGTAACTGCCTAGGGCAGAAAGGCCCAAAGTGTTTTTGCAGTTGTTGGTGTGCTTTGTGTCATTATTTCTCTAGAACAGTGGTTCTCAACATGTGGGTCCCCAGATGTTCGTGGACTTCAGCTCCCAGAAGCCCTGAGCATTGACCATAGTGGCTGGGGCTTCTGGGAGCTGAAGTCCACGAACATCTGGGGACCCACAGGTTGAGAACCACTGCTCTAGAAGGTCATGGGGGTTAGTTCTGATGGGAGTTGTAGTCAAACATTGGGTTGGACATGATAGCTTTAAAAACACTTGGGAAACAAAATACCAATGGACTTACTTCTGAAAATTACCCTCTTTCGTTTGTCATTTAAAAAACAACAACTTAGGCAGGTTTAACATTCCACTGATAAATGTCGTCTGAATGAAGGTATGCATTCCTTACATGCACATTTTCACCAATGCCAGAGATTGGCATGTAGCTTACCTCTAGTATTCCATTTCCCCATTTTATTATATATATATGGAGCATTTTTTGCTCAAAAACTGTACAGAAAGCCCCTATGACATATTAAAACACCCCTAGCCTACCACACCACAAATACCTCTATTTTCATTGGAGACCTTTTCAAAATGGAGACAAAAATGGTGCAACATCACTTCTGGTCACCATTTTGGGAAAGACTTTGATAAAACATAGAAAGATGGGGGAAGTAGCCCCATTGGGAGATGATTGGCGGGGGAAATCCAACCCCTGGTCCCCATGTACTTGTGCCGCTTTGGACATCTTCAGAACTTTTATTCAATTATTTAATATCCTGTCTTTCTCCTTATATGGCGCCTGAGGGAGTTTTGAAACTGTACTCAATTTTCTGGGATAACTTTTGGTCTCAAAAATTTTTGGACCACAGCAGTGGCACTGGGAATTACCAGGTCATTTGAGTGATGTATCTACTCCTGATTGTGCTCTAAACTTTGAAAGAGTTACTCGGCCTACAAAATAGGGGTCAGCCCCTAGATAGCTTTTAGCACGTTAGATGTCTCCTTTAAAGTTCAGACTAAATCCCAGACTGGATTCACTGCCTTTCCAACAAAAAGGCTGCCAGCCACCCTGGACCTTAGTCATGCAGGGTGCTGCTGAGTGCTACCGAGCATGTACAGAGAACCTTGTGACGATCAGCTTTCTGCTTCTGTTTAGGCAGAAACAAAATTAAGGCTGGAATGTTTCTGAGCAACTTTATAGGCAGGGTTTCTTTGCCTCCCAACTTTGATAGGAAACAACTTTCTGGGGAAAAAAAGTCTATCTAAGGGCAGACTGTAAACCAGCTGGTGTGCAAACTGCCATTTCCCAGATGAAGTATCAGGTATTCCTCTCTTCCTTGACAGTGCTGCAATTCTTCCCATACCTTTTTCTTCTGTTTGCCTTGACGGTGCAGCTCATTGTGTTGGGGTTGCCCCTGAAGCCTCAAACAAAAAACGTAAGGCTAAATATAAAATATTAGGTCTGCCATGGACTACCCTGAGCAGAATCATAGAATCATAGAAACATAGAGTTGGAAGAGACCACAATGGCCATCAAGTCCAACCCCCTGCCATGCTGAAACGAACACTCAAAGCACCCCCAGCAAATGGCCATTTAGCCTCTGCTTAAAAATCTTGAAAGAAGGTGACTCCATCACACTCCAAGGGCCCATATTTCACTGTCGAATGGCTCCATCAGGAAGTTCTTCCTAATGTTTAGGTGAAATCTCTTTTCCTGTAGTTTGAATCCATTGCTCTATGTCCTAGTTTCTGGAGCAGCAGAAAACAAGCTTGCTCCATCTTCAACATGACATCCTTTCAAATATTTAAACATGGCTATCATGTCTTCTCTTAAACTTCTTTTTGTCAGGCTAAACATTCCTAGCTCCCATGGAGTAGTCCATGCAGTTGTGGTTGTGCCCTGAATCAGCCTGGAAAGATCTCCAACTTTGGCCAAAGGGACCCCCTCCCCCACGAAGAAAAACACAGGCAAAACCACTTCTACTATGACCAAAGAGAAGGACACTTTATTGTTAAAAGGAGGAGTTTTTGTAAGTTTCAGGAAATGATCTCATGGAGCACACAGTGCACCTTCAGAAGTCAAGCAAAGGTATTCACTTTCCCAAAGTCCTGTTACACCATTGCTAGTTATATCCTTCACCTAACAATCACCAACGAACCTGGAATCATTCATGTACTTGCTAGCGAAGTATAAGAAATATTGTTACGGAGAATAACAAAGCGCTTGGAACTGATGCTGAGAACCCAGCCGTTGACTTTGTCAGCATAATTTAAAGTAAGACAAGGGGTTAAAAACAGGAACAACCCTTAAGGTTCACCAGAATTCAAAGTGGAGGAACTTTAGTTAAGCAAATACAGAGAGACAGAGTTCCTTCAGTTTTAGACATTTAAACAGGCAATACACTCTGTGAATTGAACTATTCAGGGTGCTGAATCTCTAGCTGCGCTTTAGCATAGAGCAGGGAAGAGTTGAGAAAGCACTATTTTGTGTAAACTCTTACTGGTTACATTTGCAGAGAGCACCTTCACAACTATTAACAGGTAAGACAGGGACCTTGGAACCTTAAGATGGTGGTGGGAGCAGGGAGGCAGCTCAAGGCAAGCAGGAAGGTCATTATGAATTTTCCACACTTGCAGATGGGAGGATGATGAATATGATAGACGGCTATAAACTGGGACATTTCTGGTTGGTGATTAATCTGGGTACTCAACTACACAGGAATCTTAGTGACCTTGATGCCTGGTGGCCGATCATTTCAGGGGCAGTTCAGCCTCTCCTTACCACAGACTAGCCTTGGAAGGGCTGAACACAAATGACTGTTGGGAACCATGGGAGGGGGCAGGAGGGAGAGGAACAGAGATGTCCATGTATCTTCGAATGTCTTGGCCGTTGTCGTAGTAATAGACAGCAGCACCCTCCTTATCATTGTACATAACTGTGATCTGCCTTGGACCCTGACCAAACCTCAGAATAACCTCGCTGAATATTGTCAGGGTGCTATCGAATTCCATATGAGGTTCCTTAGCAAGTACATTTTTGGCCATGGAAAAACAAACATGCGCTTTTTCATCCTGAACTCCCAGGATGCTGAGCTCATTCTGCACAGTTTGGAGATTCTCCAAGGTCAGCTTTTCTTTATAGCTTCCACGCCACAGGAGGTAGATGTCCAGTGCAGCCACTACCTTAGCATGTTGAATCCGTGAAGAATCCCAACTCTGGATCCTATCATTCAAAATGGTGACCTTGCAGCCTTTCCTCCCATAAATCAGTGCGAATGTCCTTCCATCCTTTATTTCTTCATCCCACTTGTTATCCTGCAGAGTATATGGTTCTTTGAGTAAACGTTTCAGGATACCAAAAAAGACACTCTTATGTTCATCAGGCAGGAGACAGTATTTTGTGAGTGGTGCTGAAGTCTGTGATTCTGGGTTGTCCTTCATTTCCCAATTTGATCTGCTGATACTTCTCTGCTCTGCCATTTTTGGTGGGGAAGGTTCTAGTTCTTTGGGCTCCTTTGGGTTATGGCTCTTTTCTTGATTAGAACAAGTGGAAAGGTGATTACAAGCCTGGTCTTCAGGCCTCTGAAAAGTAAAGAAATGAACTGTCATTTTCACATTTGTATAAACGTTTCTGAAAAAACAAAGTGTTTTGCACACAAATGCTTTGTATTTTATTTGCTGTGTTTATTCATCTATTATGTGTATAACCCATCTTCTCCTCCAGCAGCTCAAAGTGACACACACAGTCCTTTCCCAGTGTTATCTTCACAACAACCATGTGAAGTAGGTTAAGTGGAATGTTAGTGAAAAGTAAAGGTTATCCAGTAAATCATATTTGCGTAGGGATGTGAACCCTGACTTTCCCAGTTTTAGCCATGATACACCATGATGCCTCTTTCTAGTCAGGATCACTTCCTATGACAGTGGTTCTCAATCTGTGGGTCACCAGATGTTTTTAGACTTCAGCTCCCAGAAGCCCCAGCCACTATGGTCGATGCTCAGGGCTTCTGGGAGCTGAAGTCCAAAAACATCTGGGGACCCACAGGTTGAGAGCCACTGTCCTATGATGTGCCTTCTGCATAAAAGCTTACCATGTAAGGTAGGAAATGATTATTGAAGACACTCCAAAAGGTATCTTCAGTTGGCTTATCTTTTGGAACTCATATTAATTTGGCTATTTTGGCCAGTTCAGAAACTGTAACAACCCATTCTTCTGTGATCAGGGCTTATTCAGACACACTGCCAATCTGTAACGACATTAGGAGAATAACCCAGTTTTCATTCTTTCAAAAAGACTTTACTTGACTTATCTTTTAGAACCCTTTTTAATTTGGCTATTTGGGCCAATTCAGCAACCTTAACAACGTATTCTTCCATTGTCAGTGCTTCAATACATTTCTAAGTTTAAGCAAACAACATTCTTGCTGCTGTTGTCATATATCAAAGAAGTAATCCATATTTACTCACCAGTTCTTTATCCATAATGTCCAACAAAAATATTTCCGGTAACATTATAAAATCTACCTTGAAAGGTTTATCTTATAAAAATCTTAGACCATGTTACCCTGTTTACCGGGGCTCCCACAAGGGACACCGAAATGTGCTCAACTATAGGTGGGGAAAATGAGCTCTGAGCACTGCTTTAGCGTTACGAGAGGCAGGGTAACTTAGTAGGATCTTGAACCCTATGTCTACGGGGTCAGGCCAGTCAAGAAGCAAACCATTTTGAAAGAATAAATGAGTTCTTTATTAAGATACAGCCAAACAGTGTATGCAACTCACTCACTCAGATAACTATAGAAAATAAAGGTGGGAGTGGGATAGAGGGATTTTTCAGAGGGATAGTTGATTTGCATGATACAAAACCTGTCCTGAAGTCCGGAAGAATAGAGAGCGATGCTGGGGTTCGATGTGGCTCAGCACATGGAGCTGAGGGGAGGCTCGCCAAGCAAAGCGGCAGCAAGGCAGTCTGGAACTTGGGAGTGATCCAAGGAGGGTCTCAGAATCAGGGGTTTATATAGGAAGAAATGTGACTGCAGGCTATGCTGTACTTGGTGAGAACAATGGATTTTGGGTGCAAGACAAAGCCTCGGAAAGGTCAAAATTTATCATGATTGAGTTAGGTCCGAATTGACAAAGGAGAAGCCAGTATGCAAATGCGCGATGCTAGACAGTTGATAGTCCAGCTAGTCAAGTTACCTGCTCGGGGCAGGGAGCCCTTTGTAGGTGGTGCACATACATAATAGAGTGTTTGCTGGGAGGTCTCCTGAAGCAGCGATCTGGCTATTTCTGGCTTGCCTGTATTGTTTAGGAATATGGCAGCAATCAGCCACCTAGCCTCACAAACACATGGAGGGGGTGGTGGAAGAAAGCTGAATTATTGATATCAAAAGGATATCTTTTATGCTATCACCAAGGTGGCCTAGAAGCTGCAGTAACAACCAGTAACTTTTTGCATTTTACAAGTCCAACACGTACAAAAAAGAATTCCTCTTTTATCTTGATAATCTCCAACACTGGTTTGAAACATTCCAGGTAATTTTTGATAGCTTTCTTGGGGTTAGCTTGTTACCTTGTTTACTGGGGTCCTGGGAGGGACACCTAAATAACCAAACAATAAAACACAATTTTGGAGAAAATTAGCTGGAGCACTCACTTAAGCTAGCGAGAGGCAGGGTAACTTAGCAGGATCTTGCAACCCAGCGTCTACGGGGTCAGGTCAGTCAAGCAGCCAGATGGGTTTAAAGTAGTCAAATGATGTTTTATTGCATACAAACAAATAGCAAAGACACCACAATTACACAGCTACCTAAGAGATTAGAGATTGAATTAAGGATAAAGATTTTCAGGTGAAATGGGTGATACAACACCTGTCTCGTCATCCTGGACCTCGGGAGAGAAGCCAGGGGTTTAGAGAAGAAACTCAGCTCGATTAGCTGAGAGGAGCTCGCCAAGCTACGCAGCAGCAAGACGGGATGAAACTCAGAAGCAATCCGAGGTTGCTGTGGTCTCAGCTACTGGAGCTGAGGGGAAGGCTCACCCAGCAAAACGTCAGCAAGGCGGGATGGAACTCAGGCGCGATCCGAGGAAGGTCTCAGAATCAGGGGTTTTTATAGGGTGAATTGGGACTGCAGGCTGTGCCCGGGGAAAACAATGAGTATTGTGTGTGAGACAATGTCTCGGAAAAGTCACAACTTTGCATGATGGAATCAGAGCCAAATTAACAATAGTGTGGCCAGTATGCAAATGCGCAGCGCTTACCAGTGGACAGCACAACCTTTGTCCAGTAGCCTGCTTTGGCAAGGAAGCCTTTGTTAGTATTGCGCATATGTAAAGAGGTGTTTGCCGGAGAGGTCCCTAAAGCGATGAACCGGCTGTGTCTGGCCTGCCTAGGTGGAGAATGGAATGTCCAGTAATTATTGGCCGTGCCTGTTTGCGTGCTTGTCCGGTGGCCTCGCAAACACGTGGAGCGGGGTGGCAGGGGAAAGCCGAATGGTTTGATATCAAAGTGATATCAGGTGCTATCTCCGGGTAGGCCTAGACTGCAGTAACAAGCTCATCATCATCTCCAGACTCCTCCCTAAACTACAAGTCACAGAATTCCACAGGCTGTTGCCACGATTGTTAAAGTGGAATCATGGTACTATACCAGAAAGGGCCCATGGTTCTTCTGTACAGAAAACACATTTTTGTGCAGAAAATACTGTTCTTGTGCAAAGAACACTGTGTTTTGAATCCGAACTCTCTGCAGGAAACACATTTGCTCCAGAAAAAGGAAGTGTACTTCTATGCAAGAAAGAAAGTATATTTTTACACGAACAAAACAAACAGTGGTCAAGGATGACAGAAAAAGCTTCACACTCTCATGCATCAGCGAGAATACTATAGGAATTCTTGTCTGCAATAATAAAGAACAGAACACAAAGACATGAGGCATGGATCCTCATAGATCCACTGGATTTTTACAGCAAGTGCCATGAAAATCATGGTCAGATCATGTTTGTATCCATGAATTGCATGATCAGATCCATGGTTTTACTGTGTCACATCACTGTCAGGGCAGAAAACAATGGGCCTGCACAGATTGTCTGGATTTAACTGGGAATGCCATCAAAATCACCAACAAATCAGAGATTACACATGCAGCCATGGAAAGAACCATAGAATTTAGGGATTCTGTGTTTAATGGTACCAATTTGATACAAGAACATGCGCAGTGGTCCCTCTTCATTTGATAGAGTTAGGGGTGCAGGACCCTCACATAAGTGGAAAAATTACAAATATCAAAATATGTATGTTTCTGTCTGTCTGTTAGTGGGAAGGGGGGCGAGGCACATAGGGTCCACACCAGGTCATGGAAAGCAAAAGGGAAATTGATGGGTTGGCACGGTGGCCTTTTGCTTCTTGTCTCTCCCCCATCTCTTTCCTTGGGTGTGAGGAGGCATCAGGAGAGAATTTGTGGTGCTAAGAAATCTCACTGCAAGCCATCCTTATAGAATCATAGAATCACAGAGTTGGAAGAGACCACAGGGACCATCCAGTCCAACCTCCTGCTATGCAGGAACACACATCAAAGCATTCCCAACAGAAGGCCATCCAGCCTCTGCTTAAAAACATCCAAAGAAGGAGACTCCACCATGCTCCTAGGCAGCATATTCCACTGCCAGACACTTCTGACCGTCAGGAAGTTCTTCCTGAGGTTCAAGTGGAATCTCCTTTCCTGCAGCTTGAATCCATTGCTCCTTGTCCTAGTCTCTGGAGCAGTAGAAAACAAGCCCGCTCCCTCCTCGACATGACATCCTTTCCAATATTTAAACACAGCTATCATGGTCCCCTCTTATCTGGCCACGCAGCAGTTGCTGTTGGAGGAGGAGGAGGAGGAGGAGTGGGGGGGAGGACCAGAGGTGGGTTTTTAAAGGGCTGTGTGGCCGGATCAGAGCTACTGAGAGGAAAGATTCCCCTGCAAAAGAAGAACTTGAGGTGGAGGGTGGTGGAGGGAGAAACTTGTAAATAATTCAAATCCATGAAAGTCAATGCAGAGGGCTAACTGTACATGCAATAACAGCTATTTAAGTCTCCCTTCAGTTCTTCCATTACATTTTCCCTCGATCCATGGTTATATCACAGCAGAAAAATCACATATGCAGGGCTTCACGGTTTCATCACAATGCAAAACATGGATTCAAGGCAAAAAAAACTATGGTGAAACCATACATTGGATCCATGCCCAATCACCACAGACGTCACAGATCTGTAACTATGATCTGTGTTATTTGATAGGAATTTTGCAAGCATGCAGTGTAAAAATTAAGAGGGTCCACACAGATTCATGGCCATGCTTTTATTCCATAGCTCTTTCAAGGAGAGATGATGAACCATGATTTCTCCTGGATAATTGTTTGGCATGGGTCACCATGGATCCTCTGGATTTTCACCTGAATTTAGAACAAACTAGAGGTCACATAAGCTGAAATACAGTACAATTTTTCAAAAAGATCCCACATGTCTGAACGTAATAGCATTCCTAGGATGTCACCCACATGGACGTCATTTGCAGTTTGGTGGTGATCTCCTGAAAAGATAATGCAAATTCAAGAATTTCTTTTTTTCAAAAGTCCCTGGATACATACAACATTCTCCTTGGCAAGGAGAATGACCTCTCTCTATTTTTTTTTCTTCCCAGTGATCAGAAATTAGGCTTCAGTCATTTATATCTACTCACCTGAGAATAAGTCCCAGCCACTGAATTCTGGCTAAACATGTAGAAGAATATACAGTTACAAAAAATGGCATGTTTTTCAGAGTAGTCACCTTCTCTGGTTACGAAACTTCCTCCATGCTTCCCCAGCTCCAGCAAGTTGCTCTGTGTAGTTCTCACTCCGTATTCGCAAGTTTGACCTTTGTGAATTTGATTTTTTGGTAGGCATGTGCCTGCCTCCCCCCACATTCTCTTCCCATTCCCTTGCCTTTTGCCTGGGCTTGTGTGCATGCCTTCTTTCTCCACCACACCCAGTCAAAACAAGCCTGTGTCCAAAGGGAAGCACTGGCCCTGCATCCCAAGGAACTTCCCTCAGAGCAGAAGAATAAGGGGAAAGCCCTTATGGCGTTATATGAGCATTTGGGGTGGAGGTGGCCCTGTGGCTAGGCAGAAGGAATAGAATGGGAATGAGAAGGTAGGAGAAGAGATCCAAAACTTCCACTGGCCCACTTTTAGTGTTTCTAAAAGGACTCCTGGACCTTGAAGTTGGGTGGTGATCTGGGCCAGCTTCCTTCCCAGAGCAGAAGAATAAAGTGCAAAGGGAAAACCTCTTGTGGTGTTATATGGACACTTATTGGGGAGGGGGAATGCCCGTGTGGCTGCGTAGGAGGAAGACCATGTGGGGGGAAAGTTCCAAATCTTCCACTTGTCCACCTTTAGGGTTGCCAGAGTGAAAACTGGAGAGGCCTCCTGTACCTTTAATGGTTGGGCAAAAGAGGAAAGTTCATCAGGTGCTGTTCTTCCCACAGCTTACCTGCTGAAATCCCTCATCTTTATAACTGTTAAAGGTACCAGAACCCTCTCTGTTTTCAGTCTGGAAGCCCTGCCTCTTTTGAGCATTAGTTCTGGTGATCCCCTCAATAAATTTCCCTGCCTCTCTTTCCATTAGTCTTCTCCATTCCCACTTTTTCTTAAACTACTCATATCTAGGAGTTTTGGGGTGGCAGAGGGAGGATTCCTTTCTAGTCCTCTTAAGCTTGCCAGGTATCCCTTATTTTAAGAGATGTCTCTTATCTGAAGGTTGGAAAACTTGTCTCTTATAAGGCTGGCAAGTGCT
The DNA here is from genome assembly GCA_948472985.1 of Iguana delicatissima. NCBI lineage: Eukaryota > Metazoa > Chordata > Lepidosauria > Squamata > Iguanidae > Iguana > Iguana delicatissima. The sequence goes on along the minus strand of CAOKZL010003465.1, from coordinate 180,051 downwards.
CTTTAATACAAAGGAAGTTGGTGTTTGAGGGTTGGAAAGCTATTACCTTTGTACAGAGAATAGAAGAGGCCAACAAATCTTATATTTTGAGGTGTAGGCTATTAAAAAAAAAAAAAAGGTGTGCATTGTGCGACTTATGAATGTGGACAACATGTTAATTTTCAGAGAAATCCATGGCTAAGTTAACTGAAATCAATGCTTTCATTTGGCATTTAGGTAGAGCAGAAACTTGTTCTTAGCTATTTCCTGATTTTCAACCCAGCATACCTTTAATTTTGGCTGTCCCATATTGCCGTTTTGAAGACTTGTTTTGAAAAACTGTGAAGAACGAAAGCATGAATCTTCTGCATGCAAACTGCAAAGCACAGGTTCCATTTCCAAAATCCAGTGGTCCCTCCACTTTTGTGCGGGTTGGGGATGTAGAACCCTTACAAAAGTGGAAAAACCACAAATAAATTCCACTGTGCTCCCCTTTCATTCCCTTCTGGGCCTCCCCTTTCCAATTCCCTTGCCTTTTGCCCTTGCGCACATGCCTTCTTTCTCAGAGGCACATGCCTCCTCCCAATTCCCTTGCTTTTTGCCTTGGCATGCCTTCTCTACACCATAGAAAAAGGCAAGAGGATGGCAGGGAAGGAACATGTGTACCTTCCTTCTCCATTTGCAATGCTCCCTCTCCCATCCTCTTGCCTTTTGCCCCAGTGTACATTCTCTGTGGCTAGGCAAAAGGCAAGGGAATGGGGTGAAAGGCATGAATGCCTCCCCTTTCCTTTGTCTTTTGTCCAAGCATGCATGCTTTCCTTCTCCAAACCTGGGCATAAGGCAAAGGAATGAGGGGGGAACACATGTGCCTTCTCCCTGCCATTCCTTTGCCTTTTGCCCCAGCACACATTCTCTGCATCCAGGCAAAAAGCAAGGGAATGGGGGTGGAGAGAAAGTCACACGTGCACCTTCCTTCCCTATTTGCAATGCTCTCCCTCCCATTCCCTTATCTTTTGACTGGGTGTGGTGGAGAAAGAAGGCATGCACACAAGCCCAGGCAAAAGGCAAGGGAATGGGAAGAGAATGTGGGGGGAGGCAGGCACATTCATGGTATGCAGGAATGTTAACAAGCCTGTGTCACTGGCCACAATTCATTCAGTCATGTATTTCTTTGTAAAGTCAACAATTTGTAAAGTCAACAGAAGTAAATCTTATACTGTGAGTCCTTTCTGGACAATCTGTATTGCTGATTCCAAAAATATAGGTAGCTATTTCGATCAGAAACAAGCTCTAGCAATTTTCATCTCTACCTGGAGCGGTTCAGCTAATGAGTTTTGCCAACTTATGATTAAGCCCTTCCCCTACAAAATTCTTTGGATAACAGCAATGATGCTTTGTAATGATTCACTGTTGCTGGTAAAATCTATTTCTCTTCCATTTTCTTTATGTGTGTAAAAGAAAGCATTAACTGCAGTCCACTTAGTCATGTGTTTCTTTGTAAGGTCAAAATATTACCCACATTCATAAGTTGCATGATGCTCACATTTTGTGTGTATGTGTGTGTTTTTGAATGGCCTACACCCCAAGTATGGGATTTCTTGGCCTCTTGTTCAGTCCTCCTGAAAGGAAAAGCTTTCCAAACCTCAAATAGGGGACATCCTTTATACAGTAAATGACATCTGCCAACCCTAAAAGGGACAAGCTTTCCAACCATCAAATAAGGACATTTCTTAAAACAAGTCATGTCTGGCAGCTCTTCTAGGACTGGACAAAGGCTCTTCCTCACCACCACCACTACCAAAAAAAGCCCTAGAGATCTGCTGCCAGCCAGTGACATAACTGCTGGCTTAGGTGGACCAAGAATCCAGCTCATTCTGAGCTGCATTAACTAACTTATGAGTGTAAACAGGAAACACGTGACTCAGTGAACTGCAATCAGTGCTTCAATTTAGACATGAATTTGTTGTCAGTTGCTTCCCAAGAGATTCCTATTTCCTTTAATAACTCCTTCCTCACAGTGCTGGACATAAACTTAAGTATAATTGGGAATAGAGAGGACTATAGACAGAGATGGATGCAAATAGGGATGAGGCGAACACTAGAGGCAATGCTCTAAGTGGGAAGCGTTGCCAGAGTGAAAACTGGAGAAGGCTCCTGTACCTTTAACAGTCATGCATGAGAGCGAATTTCATCAAGTATTGCCTGTTACCTCGTTGCCAATCATGCAGTACTTGCTAAAATTCCCTCCCACCCAACCACTGTTGCTGTGTGCGTTCAAGTGCTTTCCAAGACAGCTACCTATATTTTTGGAGTCAGCAATACAGATTGTTCCAACAAGGACTCACATTTCAAGATTTACTTCTACACATCTTACAAAGGTTTTATCACAACATGGATTTTGGTACCTAAGCAGGTGTGTAATTAAGGACGCAGCGCTCTTTTAGCAACTCTATTATACAGCAGTTTTTGACAGGTTGCAGCTTCTTAAAAAAACAACTAGGAAAAAGCATCCTCTGCTTTAACAATCATACAGAAAGTCTAGAAATAAAGACTTAAAACACAACCCCTTCCTCTCTTCCCAAAATCTGACAATGAAATTGTAGCCATTTGGTAATTGTGCATAGTTGTGACCAGGAAGAGTGGGGCGGGCACAATATCAAGTCGAAGAATCACAGCCCTAAATTCTGGAGCAAAAGCAGCCTCAGCTCTCTAAGTGCCTGACTGCAGTTCTCTGCGTTGCGTGCAGTGGCTTGACGCCCTCCTTGCTCCCCCTACTGTCATCCTGCTGTAGGTACATGTAGGCGATGTGGAGATTTCCACAAACAAGCATCAGGGCGGGGAAATCGAAGCTTAAGTTAGCTCAGCTGGAAGTAAGAGGGTGGGGAAGGAGGGGTGAGATTCCAGATGAGCCCAGAGTAGTTTGTAGGTGGTGTTTATTTTAATGTTCCATCCTGGGTGGTGATCCAGGCCAGCTTCCCTCTCAGAGCAGAAGAATAAGGTGCGTGGGGAAAACTTTATGGTGATATATGGACATTTCTGGGGGAGGCGGGGAAGTGCCTGTATGGATAAGCAGGAGGAAGAGAATAAGGGGGAAAGATCCACATCTTCCACTGGTCCAATTTTAGGGTTGCCAGAATGAGAACTGGAGAGGACCCCTGTACTTTAACGATTGGGTAAAAGAGGGAAGTTCACCAGGTGCTTCTCTTCTCTCAACCTACCTGCTGACATGCTCTCATCTTGGAGAGGGGGTACCAGAGCCTCCTCTCCAGTTTTCACTCTGGTAGCCCTGCCCATTTTGAGCATTAGCTCCGGTGTTCCCCATCAATAGACTTCCCTCCCTTCCTTTCCTTTAGTCCTCTCCATTCCCAGTTTTCCTTCAACTGCTCTCATATAGTAGTGGGTGGGTGGGGGAAGGACATTAAAGGAAATAGGAAGCTGCCTTGTTCTGAGCTGGACTCTTGGCCCATCTATAGCCATTTCCACACTAGACTGCAATAGCACTATTATTCCACTTTCAACATCCTATGGAATCCTGGGGTTTGCAGTTTTGGGAGGGGTGGACTGGCCCCTTCAATTTTGAAGGCTCCTGTGGAAACAAAGTAGCGGGGACGTGAGAGCCTCATGGAAGAGGCTGCTTGCATGATCCCCTCGCACCAACGCTGGATGGAGGTAAGTTGCGGAAAGGGCCATTGTCTCAAGGAGTCACAGCAACTCTAAAGGACTTAGCTGGCACAGCAATCATAGGCCGTTTCCACAACTTACTTTTTCTTGGCACGGGCGTGCGGGGATCATGCAAGCAGCCTCTTGCGAGAGGCTCTCGTTTCCCCCTGCCTCAGCTCCACAGCTGCTGCCTGCTGGCTGGCAGGCAGCGTGAGGGTTCCGCCTCTTCTTTCCACAGCGCAACCGGGCATTTTCCCAGGCTGCACTGGGGGAGGAAGCGCGAGCGCTGTGTCTCCAGAGGCTCCGCATGCACGGTAAGTGCACATGGGGCCCTGGAGCGATGCGTGATTGCGCACCATTTTCAGCTAAAAGCTGAAAATGAAATAGTGCGCGATCAGCGCCTGCCGGCCCCAGCAGCATTGCGCGATTGTCAGGACATCATCTGAAACACTCCTCTCAATCATGTGATGCTCCGGAAGCCCTTTTGCACGGCAAATGCCGTGCAGAAAGGGCCATAGTTGCAAACTGTATGGAAATGCTTTTCTCAGACACACCTTGAAGTTATTAAAGCATCAGGAAACTGATAGTTAAAAAACAAAACCCTGCATATGGTGGAATTGTCCATTGGGTGTAATGAAAACAGATCACAATCCTCTGAGGTTAATTGCTACTGGACCAGGCTGTTACCATTGGCAGAACTCAAGAAACACAAGGTAATATCAAGGCACACAGAGAGCTGGAGTGGTGTAATGGTTTGAATGGTGGAGACCTAGGTTTGATTCCCAGTGTGGCCATCGAAGCCCACCTTAGGTGCATCACATGCTCTCAGCCCCAGAAAGCTCCATGATAGGTTTGCCTCAGTGTTACCCCAAAACCATCCAACCCTGTGAGGTACTATATCAGAACTGGCAATTAAATGTAAACATGGGGAATCAATTAACTCAAATTAAGGAGGCCTGCGAGGGGGGTAATTTTAAGATCTTTCCACCTATGTTTACAAGGAACTGCTAAACAGACCAGTCAGAAAACTTATAGGACAATTTAAATGTGTTTTATTGGGGGAAATATACATGCATACACACAAAGAGACACTCACACACAAGTGATGATCGCACAAGGCTAATTTGAATGAAAGGCAGGAAGATTAAAGGAATAGAAAGGGACTTGAATTATATTTACCATCCAGACAGAGAGAAGCAGAGAAGTGGTGATGTGACTTGGACTTTTGTCTAACTGACAAAAGAGGATCCCTGAAATTGAAAAATGCTGTAAGGAGGACTCAAAATCAGGGTCCCTTCATACCCCAAAATCTGCCCTTGAGGTGTGACTTTCTGCTTGGACAGCAAAGAATTTCCAGCGTGGACAAAAGGTGACAAGATGGATTAACAGTTGTTTGTTGCAGGAGCCCAGAGACCACAGAGACCACAGAGCAAGAAAAAGAGTAATTTATTACGCGCGGGCTTTTGGCTGGATTTCTCCAAAAGACCAAAAGCCCTGAATTCAAGTTTCACAGCTCTTTTATAGACAAAGTTCACAGCATACACAAAGATCACAGCAAAGATCGCAGGCATGTCTCGGTCTACCCCCCGGGGTCACAAATACCACATGCTGTTACTAGCTAATTACCCCTGCACTCAGACCTCGGAACACACCGGCTACATGACACACAAACAACATCCTAGCTACGTGATACATTGGCTCTCGTGACCTTTTTACCCTTCTTAAATCTTTCTCCGTTCCTCTGACCTAAGCCCCCAGCTTCTACTTTATTTCTACTTTATTATTTCTAATTCATACCCATATCAGTTAATGTCTGAAGGAAACAGCTGATGACTTTTAACATGTGGATGGCAAAAGATTTTGCTGGCAGGGTGATCAGAGATCAAGAAAAGGGTCATAGGTGTGAAGATGATGCAATTATGGATTTGTTTGAAATCTTCCTATTTTCTTGAACCAGCAAGCAAAAGTTCTTTGTTTTGAAGTTTGCAGCAAATAGGTGCCAAATTAAATTGGTAGTCAGTTTTATGGCTTTGTCTTCCATAGGATATGCAAACCACGGGGGGGGGGTTGATCTTCTCAAAGATAGCTCATTTCTCCTTAAAAGAGCCATTAAGTGAGACTCTGCCATGCTTGGAGTCACCTCTGGCCTGTTTTTCCAGTCAAAGTTCCTCCTCCGCACAGCCTTATATTTATATGATTTATATTTTATGGCAATCAAACATACCTGCCAATTAATATATTTTGCCAGTTGAACCATCAGAGCAGTGGAGTTACATCAGGGTTGTCCTAAGTCAGAAACAACTTGAAGGCACACAACAGAAACAACAATCACGGGACACAGGAAGCAGAATTTTCCAGGAAGGTTCATGTCACATCTGTTAAACAAGGAAAAGTTTGTTGTCTGTGTTCCTATTTTCTTTTAGATAGGAGCCCCTTCCCTAGTATGGAGAAAAGGATATCTAATGTAAAAAGGTCCTTTGGATATTATATGCTGAGAGAGATATTTCAAAAGTAGTAACGTGAGGAAAAATGTTTTTGATGCTATCAAATGTAAAATATATTTTCTGAGATCAAGTACTGAGGTAAATAATCTACAAGGAGTTGGTTTAAACATAGTACTAGTCTTTATGAAAGCATATTTCTTATCTGGAACTGCAATCTGAAGATAGGAATTGAGTGAGAATTTTCATTAGTTTGTGTGTGTTCATGTGTGTGTAAGAACTTTCTAAAATTCACATAGTTCTTCCTACAGGCAATCAACTTTAGAGATTAAAAATCCAATGAATTTGAGAGATTAAAAATCCAAATTTGTGAGAAGGCAATGTTGCCATATTTGCCCACCTAGTTGGAAGGTGCAGAATAGTTAGCATTTTAATGTGTGCCTTTTAAATGATGGAGCAGAATATTTTTTTAAATGAGATCAGATGCTGTCATTCTCTTTTCACTTTCATTTTGACAAGTCATGACAGCATTGCTTATTTTCTGTTTCCATAGAACAAGGTCCCCAGATGAGATGAATAAAAAATATTCCAATTTCTCAACCCAGCCTGAAGTTCTTAGTGTGGAGAACATTGCAAAGGTACGCAATCGTCTAGAATCTCTGGGAGCTCTTTCTCCTGCCATTGAAAGTTGCCTAGATAATGCCCTGCTGAAATTTAGCCGTGAAGATTGCTTTTTGCAGGAGAATGCTCGGGTGGTGATATATTGTGAAGACAGGCAGCTTGTATTCTTTTCAGGCAGTGGAGAGAGCAGCATTGGGATTTTCTTTGCACAGGGCAGACCTTCTTATCAAGTTCATCTCCCCATATTTAGTGGAGCAGTAGAGAGATCACCCAGTGGCCAGTTGCTGCTTAGTCTAGAGAACGTGAAGAAAATTGGAAGGGAGATTGTCTGGTGGAGGGAAGCAACTAAAGGCCTGATGGCATGCTTGGAATATGGGAGGGGATGTTTCTCCCAAGAGCTCATGCGTATCCAAAAAAATTGCCAGATGGAGGTTGAGGGAGATGGGAAAACGCTGATGTTAATTTCTGGTGCTGGAGAGAATTACATCCATGTCTACCATCCAGTATGATATCCAGTTTGCTACTTTCTGGGATTTCTTTGCGAGGGCTTTCACCCCCACTTTTTGGTGGACCAAGTACAAGAACAGTTTGCCAGAAACAGCTGTGCATTAGTGCGTCATCAAGAATCAAGTACAAATAGTCAATCAGATTCAGAATGGCCTTGTCCTTACAAGTGAAGGAAGTTGTAACATTCTTAATATGAGGTCACAGTTAGAAATGTTTTGGGCCTGGGGCAATGGAACCCCTGCCCAAGAAATGCATTACTCAGAGTTTTAGTTCTGTTAGTCACAAAGAGCCCTGTACTTATTGGCTTTTCCTCATGGCTCTAACCGCATGTTTCTTCATCTACTACCAATCTAGCTTACAGGAGAAAAAAATCCACTTCCCATAGTTACAGTGAACTTTAAAAAATCTAGGCTGAAATGCTATGGAGGGATGGTGGGGGTAGAATAAAGCTAGATTAATGGAAGTGGGATATGAATAAGCTAGCTTTCTCTGATGTGAAATTTCTCTAAATCCACAAATAATTATTATGAATTCATATATTAAAAATTACTTGGTTGTGCTAATAATGGGGGATTGAAAAGACCCAGATTTTTTTTCTTGTTCTGTTCTTTCTGATTTCATACTGGGTTAAAATAAACTGACCTGGGGAGCTGGTATAAAATGTTTCTGATCATACTGGGAGCTGACAGAAAATATTCTAGGACAAAAAAGTGTGTGTGGATTGCCAAAATATAATCAGAAAGAATCAGAATCAAATCTGGGGCCTTCTGGTCTTTTTAATCAGTTTGGATTCACCGTCAACGTACAGTTGTGTCCTGTGCTCTAAATCTTTTAAATGGCAAGCATCATCCCTAGGCCAAGATCCTGCACTGCAATGGGGGAGTGTAAACTTCCCCACAACTAAGTTCCCTCTCTCTCCCTGAGCCTATTTCTCCTGGTGCCACACCCCCACTCTGAGATTCAGTGGCGAGCAAGAAAAGGATCTCAAACTCTCAGAGGACCCCTGGAGCATCCTGTCTCTTGTTCTCCTGTCACTGGCAACCACTTACTGCCTGGCAGCCCCACTGCCAGTGAATGGAGCTGAATTCCATCATTTGTGCTGACTGCAACACAAAAATACGCAGGTGGAAATTATGTCTGCATGTGCATCAACAGGGTGAGAGTCCTGTCACAAGATGTATTTTCAAAATACAGCCAAGACCAAATTTCTTTACTTGCCTCACACGTGTATTAAGGTAAAAATGAGTCCTCGGACTCGATTTGGGTGCATGTGGTTTCAGGAATGTAGCACGTTAAGCAGGAAGGGTGCTAACTGTGCTGGTTTGCCCTTCCCTTCCCTCTTCCGTCTCAAAACTGATGGTTTCATTACATCTATGGGCTTCTTTGCATGGCCAGTAATCTGGTTAATTGTCACGCCATTCAGCTTCTCTAGAGTGATAGTTCTTATAGGAATATCTGGGATTTATATCAAGCAGAGTGTGGCATAGGCAGTTCAATATGAGCTTTTGGTAGTAAACAAGAGGGAAAAAATATGGAAGTGATCTTCTTCTTTTTTCCTTTTTTTTTTAACAAATATTTTTATTGATTCCAAAAACACATATTCTTCTTGATCAGTTCATCATTTGAGTACATCCTTAATTATACATTATAATATTGACACTATATATATGACATAAGAATGAAATTGACCTCAATAGTACTATGCCAACCTAACCAGAAAAGCAAAAAGGAAAAAATAATAGCAAATAAGAAGAGGAGAAAAGAAGAATGGAGAAAAGAAAAAGAAAAAAGCCCTCATTCAATATACTCATTTAAACTCTTAATGTCTCACTCCTTAATGGATATTATTAACAGGAAAAATTATTATTATGTATATAAATAACCAAGTGGACTTCTTGTCAGAAAAAAAGAATTAGATATAGACCAAGAAACTCCCCGCACTGTGAAGCGGACAGCTGCAGATTTTTATGGTATTCTTTTTACAATCTTCCTTAGTAATATGGGAGCAAATAATCACTTACGAGTTTGTAAAATGCATTTGAAATAAAAGTGTTCTGATATAATACACCTGAATAAATACTGTACAGCCACACAGCATGCTCCTCTTAATAATCTTTGTATCATCCAACAACATTTTACATTATAAATAACATGTTGTATATAATAGATTATACATTTACACTTAACTTAGAATACATACACAACTCCTTACGAAAGAAGAAAAACAACAACTCAGATCTAGCCCGTATCTAGACAACTTGACTTAAAATCCAAATTACTTCTTGGCTTTGTCTAGATTGCATCTTTTAGAAATACTTGGTATAGTTCCCACCATCTCATATTTTCTGAGATTTAAATTTATGTTGCGCTTTCCTCACTATCACATCGTGCCTAACTCTTTACCTTAAGGGTCCTTCTTATATTCTGAGCTGAAACTTGGTCCTGCAAGATGATCTTCTGGGGTTTAAAAAAAAAAAAGAAGGAAAAACTTATATTTATTGTTTCACGAAATCCATCTAGGAATAAGAAAGGAGATAGATAAAAAATTACCTACATTTCAGTAGAAGAGCCCCTAAAAGCTGACTGTGATGTGTGGGGGTAAAGCATCCTGAAGAAGAAGCCCCATGGATGCTCCCTTCCCAGACAAAGGGAGACAAAAGGACAAACTAACTTTTGGAAGAAGGGGGAAAGTGACCTCTGCAGTCAGACAGGAAGCAAAAAGGCTTGAGTACTTAGATCAAAGAAAGAAACAGGTGGAAAAACGGGCAGGCAGGCTCTCTGGAATTCCTTCTCACTAATCACTCTATATAAGCATAGATGCCTCTTTGCTTCCAACAGGTCTCACCCTTCATCCACTCAGAGTTCATTCATTCCTAGAGAATTGTCCTTTTCCTTCCTTCCTTCTGTAGTAGCCAGAAAAGTGGAGACGACCAGGTTTCAGGGAAAATAATCAAAAAGCCATTTTATTATAATACCTTGCGCAAGGGGCAACAGTTATTTCAGAACTGTTGTGTTGATTAATTGAGGTAGCATCACTATATACCTTTTGCCTTCTATGTCAGCAATCAATCATTTACTTAGCCAGCCCATCACAGAAGAACAAACAACTTTGGTTAACTTTCCATTACATCACTGATTGGCATACACGTGTACAGAAGAGAACAAAAGGGTTAGTTTAGAAAATGATACAAAATAATGGTAGGGAGTATAGTGCCTCCCTGTAAATTCCCAGAACTGTTGCAAGGCCATTCTCTAAAATTTGAGATAAGACAGACATCTGCAATTTACTCAGAGGCACAATTCAATTCGCTTATTTTTCCTATTCAAGTGGTATTGGATTTAACCCCTTCATTCCCCCCTTCATGCTAAATTCAAACTACTTTGCAATTTCAAGCATGTACTATTTCCTTCTTCCTTATAACACAAATAATATATAACAGCAAACTACACAGCAGCATAAGGATTCATTAACACACATTACACTTACACGCTGTTCCCAATAACGGAGGGGGTCTGATTTGTGCGTAGAGAGGTTAGCGTCCTGGTGTAACCCCAGCAGAAATCTAGCCCCAATCTTCTCTCCTCAGGAGTTGCTGGGTCTGGCATACGTCGCTTTGGCAGCTTCCGGAGTGCCAAATTGTATCACCTAGCCCAGAATTCTTCTGACCCCCCTTTTCTGTAACCACCTTCTGGAACCTCCAGCTTTCTCCTTCCATTGACTTGAGCATTACAGATTAAAAAACAACACTTTTAACATGCAGAGTAAAGACTGGCAGATTTAGGAAAGCCATTATGTTAGTACAAAGTACTCTTGCTTACTGTGCCTTTTCCCATACTTACTTAGGGAACTCAATTTTATCCACATGCCTGCAGACCCTTAGAATGATCTTCTAATATTGTATACTTCAAAATGCATTTTCCCTTCTTTTGCATTCAACTCATTTACATAATAACAACAGGTTGTATTTTACCAAAATGCTGAGTACCCCTTCACAACTGAAGAGATAGTTTCATGCTGGGCTGACAGCCAACAACGCACCTGCCTTACATGAAAACCAATTCCCTCCATGGGGATCATGTGTTGTCATGTACCTGTTGCTTTTATTGTGAATCCTTTTCATTTTTGGCCAGCCACACTATATCAATTCATGCACTGAGTGAAAAGTGATAATCCCAGGAGATGAACCATATACCTATTTGCCATTGTAAAAACTGGTTGCTTTCCAGAACTGACTATGGAGGACCAACCCCCCTTTGTCACACAACTCAATAAAACCAATACTGTAACTGGAAAGAAGTTAACATTGAGACATTTCCCTGGGCATGCCTATTTGCCATATACACATATCTTCCAATCCCTAGTGATGAAATAGGCAAACCAGACTTCCTGCCCTTCCTACACCTACCTCAACCCATGGTATTCTTCCATATTCAAAATCTGATCATGCATAGGATGATGCATGAGTCCTAAGTTTTGCATCCAGGCCACCTTTACCACAGTGGGGGTTGTCACTACCACCTGATAGGTCTCCTCCACCCATGTCCAGGTTGCACCCATGTCTCCTGGTTTGAGAGGGTGTGCCTGTGCTTGTAGGGAAAGAAGCCCCTATTTTAACATTTTCTCCCTTGTCGTACTCAGAGCTTTCCCTAACACACTAACTCTTTCCTGTAGAGTTATGTTCCCTTAATCCATCCAAAAGGGCTTTTGCTGAAAGGTGACAACTTCATGACTCTGTGAAGTATATATTGCATCTTCTTACCATCATAATGGGGCTCTGGGAAAAACAAAAACACTCCTGGTTTCTCTGTTATGGGCTGCACATGGAATGAGAATGAAAGGTTTCTCTAAAATGGGCTCAGAAGATGAATGTGGTATCATGCCGCTTGTCCTGTGCTGGCATCCAGTCCAAAAACATAGCCAGGGCTGTTATCTGAACCATACACGTTGAACTACTGAGTCTCCAGGATTTTGTTTCATCTTCTCCAGTTTCCTTAAATTCTGAGGTCTTGCAGGTACAATGTGACTCCTCGGGGACTCCTAGCACAGTAATTTAATCTTTGATGATCTGGTGGACAAATGCAGGTCTGTTGTTTGAGCCTGTATGATGCGTGGGCTTTTTCAGGGCTGTTGTCGGTCTGTTAGCTGTCTCACAGCTTGCATCTCTTTTCCTGCTCTGCCTTCTTCAGCCAGAGTCCCTCAACTGCAACTCCACTTCCAAACTGGAGAGGCGCTCTATCGCCTCTCAGAAATGCTCCCTTATTTTCTCCCTCCCATCTCACGAGGTCTCCGTCACCTCTTCCCAACTTGCTCGTAGTGGCGACCCCGGTGGGACTCGAACCCACAATCCCCAGCTTAGGAGTGCTCCATCTCCTCCTCTATTCCGCTGGGACTGCACCAGGGAGCCTTTCCAGTTTTCCATCTTATCGGGAACTGGTGAGGGGGCGCTAATTTGCAGTTCTGACTTGGCCCTTTCCCGTATTCTCCATGCTTCTGCTGCCAACGTTTCTTACCAGAATGGCACAACTCCGAGTCCTTGCCCTTTGCAGTTTATGGGGTGAGGAACAAAATTTTCCTCTTAACTGCTGACCAATGCCATTATTCATGGAGTTCTGCTGTCGTCTTCCACAAAAGGATTCTCACCATACATCACCTCTCACTTGGTCCCTGCTGTCTTCTTCCACATATCCACCACTTATCCACATCCTTCTCTGACTGTCTTCACCATCTGTCCAGATTTTTCTCACCTATGCCTCTTCTGCCCACACTGGGCACATTGGCACACCCCCAGAGACCCTCTTCCTCTTCTGGGTTTTCCTACCACCTTCTCATCTTCCACCTCTGCTCATTTGGAATTTTTACAAAAACTTACAGCCCCCAGTATTCACAAGCGGTCTCCCATCAAGTACTAACCAGGCCCGACCCTGCTTAGCTTCCGAGATGGGACGAGATCGGGCGTGTTAGGGTGGTATGGCCCTAGGCTGCTGAGCTGCTCCTTTCTGCCCCTCGTCAGCCCCTTGCAGCTCTTGAACTTTTGGCTGCATTTTATTTCCTTTTTTTTTTTTTTTCGCCTGGTTCTAAAATTCCAAACATCAGACGAACTAGGAAGGGAGGGGTGAACCCCCCCCTTTGGAACTGACTCCTCTGTCCCTGCTACTTATTGTCGGCTGCATCCTCTCAGCCTCCGCTGCATCCGCCGCTTCCATTCGGCCCCCCTTCGCCATCTGCCCTCCCTCCTTGGCTGGCACCTCAGCGGGGGGGGGCTGTTGTTTCACATCGCTTCTCCTCCAGGAAGCCTCTTGATGCTGGCAGCGGCTCTCACTCCTTATTGCTGGTATTATTGCTCCCCCCATCTGTCCCCTCAGGGGTAGGACAGGCAAACAGGCATGCAGACAGGATCCGGTGGGGGTGGAGCGTGGTTGTCTCCTAAAGAGCTGCCGCTCCAAGGCCTCTGTGGGGGCTCTACCTCTCTGTTTTTTTGCATTGGAATTCCCAAGGGTTCTTGGGGGAAACTTGTTCAGGTACTACAATGTCCATCATTCCTGAACTTTCCCAATCTAGGCCTCTGTCTTCTTTCTCTCCACTTGCCTCTTCCTCCTGCCTGCTTGGAGTCTCAACAGCTCTCTTCATCCCTTCTATCACTGTTTCCACCAACTTGATAATCAGTGAGCATATTCATCTGGTCAAGATTATTTGGATCCACCCTGGATCAGCTAGGGGAACTCTGCCTCTTCTCTGGTGCCCTCCCGGCTGGCTCGCCATTCCTCATGTTGGATTTATTCTCCTCCACTCCTCAGTAGTGTACAAGGTCAAAAGCAACTATTGACAATCCTCCCAGTTAGAGACATGTGAGGCCATGATTCTGGAGCAAAGTTCTATTATTTAGTAGGTCTGACATGGTGAAGGGTGTGTATTGATAACTCTGAACTCACTGGTAGCCCCCGACTGCTGAGCATCAACTACCAGCTGATCTTCTTGATTCTTGGGGAACCTGCATATTTATCTCCGAAGGGGAGGAAGTACCGGGGGGGCCTTGTGTTTCCACAGACTGTTGATTGATGAAGGGATTCATTAAACTTTCCCCGTAATATCTTTCCCCCTTGGGTCGTTAGTGTTGAGCTGACAGCTCATTAAATATTCACTGGAGTTTTCGTTCTCCCTTTTCTGAGACATGAGAGATTTTTACTAGGAAACAGACTTTGCTTCTATCATTAAAGGGGAGAAACTGCTTGTCCCCCTTTCGTTGATTCTAAAAGGAGCCTTGAGCATGGGTTTTCAAAGAGGGCTGTCAGTTTTGTTTTTTTGTTTTTTTTCCCCTTTTTTTCCTCTTTCAAAAGGAGGGGCAAGGAGGAATTCCTGGTGGGCGTAGAGTTCCTCTTTTTTCTTTTCCTCTTCTTTCTTTCCTTTTCAAATGCAGTTCTTTTTTTAAAAAAAAACAATAGACTCTGCGCTAAGCTCTGCCCCTTGTGTTACCTTGCTGTAAAGGTGTTGCAAAAGTACTAGAGGGAAATTATTCCAACTCCTGGCATGTCTCCATGCAACACCTTAAAGGCTTATTATTTTTTTCATTAACTCTCTGACTTTATTTCTGCTATTCCAAAACCTCTGTCTGCCGGCCCATTAAATCTCCATCAAGGGGGTCAGACTTGATCCTGAAAAAACCCCTTATTTCCTGTCATGCCGAGAGTTGCTCCCCCTGCCTCTTGGCATGGAACAAAAGGATCCCTTTCCAGTTAATTGTAACATTAACATAGTAAGGGCCCTCTGCAGCCCTTTGGATCCAACCTCAAAATTCCCACTGCCTGAATTGCAAAATCAGGCTTTTTCTTACACCTAAGAGAAAACAATGAGACTCTGCATTGCTTCCTCACTATTTCTCATTAACACCTGAGGGGGTTTTTTTTGCACTGACTTTTATTTCTGCCATTTCCCAGCCTCTGGCTGAGTTAACTTTCTCTGGCTTAAAACAACAGAGAGCCCAAGAAGGAGGGGCTTCAGGAAATGGCTTCAAACACTGAGAGAGGAAACAAACCATTTTTTTTTCTTTACACTTTACACTACAACAGCAATAGTAAGTTTCCACTGAATCCTCCTTTAAATTCTTTTTGAAATTCTTTTATCGTACACTCTTTAAGGGGGTTTCCGATTTTCTCCCCCTCCCATTTCCTCCCAAGTTCCAGACAAGACACAATAGGAATGGATTTGACGCACGGGTAAGGGGTCCCATGCGCCCACACAAAGGGTTTTTTTTACTCCAGTCACTCCAGCACTGACTTGGCCACCCGGACGATCACGGCATGATGCAAGAACTGCAATGCTGCAAGCATTTCACACACACATCTTTCATTCAGACAAACAACCTCCCATCTGGCCCATTAAACCACAACTGAGACGTCTCATTTATTATTCCGCCATACCAGAAGTTTTCGGGGTTTCTCTCTTCACCGCTAAGAGGTACTCGGCCGAAACTTCGAGGAGTGAAACAGTTCCCCCCTTTCCCCCCCCCAAACATGAGGGGGGTCTACTCACCAGAGGGCCGTGGGAGGCTTGGTTTCCAGCTGTAACCCGAGGTCCTTTGACTGGATCGCTGTCGCCAGGGATGCCACCACTCCCCAACCAAACCTCTTCGACAAAAGGTCGAGGGCGCCCTGGGTTTTGTCAAGGGGGGGCCGCAATCCCCGACGTCCAAACGTCCGTCAAGGGGGACAGAATAGTCCCTTCCCCGTTTCCCGGCCAACGCACCAGAAATGTAGTAGCCAGAAAAGTGGAGATGACCAGGTTTCAGGGAAAATAATCAAAAAGCCATTTTATTATAATACCTTGCGCAAGGGGCAACAGTTATTTCAGAACTGTTGTGTTGATTAATTGAGGTAGCATCACTATATACCTTTTGCCTTCTATGTCAGCAATCAATCATTTACTTAGCCAGCCCATCACAGAAGAACAAAGAACTTTGGTTAACTTTCCATTACATCACTGACTGGCATACCCGTGTACAAAAAGAGAACAAAAGGGTTAGTTTAGAAAATGATACAAAATAATGGTAGGGAGTATAGTGCCTCCCTGTAAATTCCCAGAACTGTTGCAAGGCCATTCTCTAAAATTTGAGATAAGACAGACATCTGCAATTTCTCAAGGCACTTCAATTCGCTTATTTTTCCTATTCAAGTGGTATTGGATTTAACCCCTTCACTTCCTTCCTTCCTTCCTTCCTTCTCTCCCTGCATGAAGTGTGGCATGGATGGGGTTTCCTCCTCTCCTGGAAGCATTAACTAAGGAAGGAATGCTTCCTAATGATAGCTCCAGTCCTATTCCCCAACATCATTAGTGGGGCTACCCAGGAGAACAGGAAAAACCAAGGCCCTTTTTGCACAGCATTCACCATGCGAAAGGGCCTCTGGGGCATCATGCAATTGCAAGGAGCTGTCAACATGATGTCCTGCAATTGTACGATGCTGCTGCGGCCAGCAGGCGCCGATCACGCACTATTTCATTTTTGGCTTCTAGCTGGTGCACAATCGCACATCGCTCCAGGGCCCCGTGCGCACTTACTGTGCCTCCGGAGCTGCGGCGCTTGTGCTCCCTGCATAGGGGCTCCACCTCTTCCTTCCACAGTGCAGCCAGGTATTTTCCCAGGCTGTACTGGGGGAGGGGGCACAGGGGCACAACTCTAGAGCTCCGCATGGCTGGTAAGTGTGCGCAGGGCCCTGGAACAATGCGTGATCGTGCACCATTTTCAGCTAAAAGCCAAAAATGATATAGTGTGCAATCAGCACCTACTGGCCACAGCAGCATCACGCAATTGCAAGGACATTGTCTGAAACGCTCCTCGCAATGGCACAACGCTCCCAGAGGCCCTTTTGCATGGCAAATGCTGTGTGAAAAGGGCCAATATTCTAGGAAAACAGAACTTGCGTATTCAAGTGAAGATGCAAAGGAAAGAAAGGAGAAGAGGAATATCACAACTCACTTTTGTGACAACTGGGGTGAGGCCAGTTTCCAGGTGGTAAACACCTACCAAATGTAAGCATTAAGAGGAATACAAAAAACAAGTAAGGTTCTGATCACAATACAGAAATATATTATTTTTGAATCTGGTTTTGCTTTCCTGCTCCCTCTTATGCAATCCTGGGATTTGTAGTTTAATGAGGTACTTAGTATTCTCTGTTGCAGGTTAGAGTAGCACAAGAAAGCTCTCTAAGTCTAAGCAGAGATTCTTAAGGTATTCGCCAAACTATAAACCCCAGGTTTCTGTAGCACTGAGCCATGCAGTTAAAGTGATATTAATATGCTATAAATGTGCAGTGTAGGTACAGCCTAAGGCCTTCCATGATAGCATGCCCTCCAATATTTCACAGAGGAAAACCCGGACATGTGCTACCAAACAACATCAGCACATGATCAAGATAACAAAAGTTATTAATGAGAAAGAATACACAAGCTAGGAGAGGCTGGAGCAGTTTACTTTTTCTGGAGCCTACTGGGAACAGCAAGATTCTCCCCTTCTCTCCTCTCCTCTGAGTTGATAATGGAATGCAACCCCACTATTGCAGTTTGGACTCCATCGGCAGCAATTAAAATAAGCTGAGGATGACAGTGGAAAGTAGGAGGAGAAGAGGAAAACCGATACATTTTAAAAGGAGCTGAAAAAGTGGGATTAATTAGCATTAATCAGGACTGTCTACCCTGCCAAATCAAGACCATTGCAGGGTGTGTGATGATTAATAGAAAAGAGAATGCTGTTAATTCAGACATTCTCTGTGCTTTAAATCCAAAGACATACAGATACAGAGGAGTTAAAAGAGACCTGAGGAAAAGACTTCAAAGAAGCATTCAACAGCAAACAGTAAGGCTCACTATGGCACAAAAGTCCCAGTTGGTGGGTTGGTTTGGTTGGTTGACTTGGCTCCCCACCCTTCTTCACAGGAAGCCAGGACAGCTGGTTGCTACAAAAGACACTTAAAATCACAGGTCTGCAAAATCAGAAAGCATATCTCATAAAACACATACTGTTAAAACAAGCAGTAAAGCAGAAAAAGCAGGCAGTGAAGCCATAAGAATACAAATGTGAAAATAAAAAGACTAAGACGAGACAGTGTAGAAGAAATAATGGTTTCAAAACTGCTCCCTTTAACATGCAAGCAGTAAGGCAGGGAGGTTCCACGTGCCTTTGATTTGGGTAGGCATGGTTTCATTTCCTGGCCAACTTCTCACTTTGGGTATGAGAAATAAAATGATAAAAAAGCAAGATTTCAAGGAGAGCATCAGGATGGAGGAGGGAAAAAATCCCTGGAATTTGCTAAGAGGATATTTAAGTCTGGTGACCAAGAAAGGGGGGATGTTAAGAAAACAGAAATAATATCGTGAAAATGGCATTGTTCTCTCTGGCATGGGGAAGTGTGAAGGGGGTACAGGTCATCTTCTAGAAGGCCACACCTGTTTCCAACATGACTGGAAGTGACATCACATCATTTCCAATTTAGTTTTTGGGCAGTTTGGGAGCTTTGGCTGTACCTAGAGGTTTCTAGGGGCAAAAATGCCACATTTTGCAGCAGCTTTCAGCTGTTTATAAGAATTTGGGACTGAAATATCACCCAGAACTTTAAAAAAAATGGGTCTAGGGACTCTGGAGGTCTCCTGAGAGCACTGAGAGGTGCAGAAGGTCCCATAAGCCACATGTATTTTCCCCTCCCAGAGCTGTATGAAGCCCCAGGCACAGTGTTATCAATACGTGGATGGCAGGCAATCCTTTTTCTCCAAACCCTGAATCAGAATTCAAGAGAGCCCATGCCTGCCCTAAACCGGCATCAGGATCAAAAGCTGATGAAATTCCTTCTTTTGCCCTACCATTAAAGGTATAGGAGGTCTAGCTGTCACACTGACAACCTCAAAGTGGGCCGCTGGAAGATTTGGATCTCCCCCACCCCATTCTCACCCCTCCTCTTCCTCCTGCTTATCAACACAGGCATTCCCCCCCCCCATGCCCATACAACATCACATGGAGTTTCACTCTTGTTCCTTATCCTTCTGTTCTGAGAGGGAAGCTGGTCTGGATCACCACCCAGGATGCGACTGTAAAATCTGCCTGGCCTGTCTCTGGCTTCAGAAACACTGCCTACAAACATCCCTGTGACTGGCTGGCATCTCGCCTCCTTCCCTGGCTGCTTTCCCACAGCTCAGCTAACTTAAGTTTCGATTTCTTCTCAGTGAGGCTCATTTCAGGAAGTCTCCAAATCTCCTCATGTACCTATGCCAGGCTGACAGCAGAGGGAGCAAGGAAGAAGTCAAGCCACTGCAAGCAAGAGAAAGAACTGCAGTCAAGCATCTGAACACAGTTATCTGCTGAATGAGGGTAAACAGGGTGGCTGAATCCTGATAAGAACAGAGCTTGTGTTCCCATACTCCAGATCTGGATTCTTTACCTGCTGTGATGGGGTGGCATTCCCTTTGAAGGAACAAATGTGTGGTTTGGGAGTATTTCTGGATCCATCTCTGCCAATGGAAACCGACCTAAACTCAGCAGCCCGAAGTGCCCATTACCAGCTCTTTCTGGTGTCCACAACCATCCTATAGGGTACAGCAAGATGAGAGGGAGAAATACTGGCCCCAATCCAATGAATGTGCTTCACTGAGCAGGCACTGAATAAGTGAGGGAAATTCTATCTATGTGCTGAGTTGAGTATTTTTGAACCCTCCTTCATAAAAATACAAAAGGATGGTGAATTGGACTGAATCTGGGGCACTTAAAGGTCTCTTCTGAAGCTGCCAATCACAGATTTCCAGAGGAAACCTGGCTGTTAATATATATGCCGTATTTCTTCCTGAAGTGCTTATTCGGACAGAGAAATGCTATTCTGGTCTTCCAGAGTTGCTAAAATGCAGATTGCTTATATTGAATCAATAGAGAATCATAATAAGATAACCTCCTTTATGATTCTGATTCATCTTGTAGAAGCAGAACTAACAGCTGCAACTCCACATTGAACCCATTCGTCTCCAGGGAAACTTATGCCAGACATTGGAAGTCATTGGGATTTCTTTTTTTCCTTCTTAGTATACATTTTTGTTAATTGTCTGTATTCTTTGTATAGGTTGTTTTGTATTAATTTTTTCCTTTTTTTGTAAACATTATATTGTAAATCTTGTTTTTTCCCTATACAATTTGTGGGAGGATTCTTTCTGTATAGGGGACCTTTTTTTTAATCTTTTTTTCTTCCTTCTCCCTACTTCACTACTTCAGTTTCCCCATTCTCTAATATTTTCAAATCTCTATTTAGTGTAATGTGTTTTAATGTGTTTTTTTATCTTAATGTGACATTTTCTATCCTAATATATTATTTTTTTTATTATTATAAAGAAAAAAGAACACATAACAGAATAAAACAAAAACACCACGTGAACAACATAAATGTGAAAAAGAGAAAAATCACGACACAAATAGCTTACATTACTATTTCTCTCCAGATCCTTTATCACTGTATACTTATTCAACATATTATATATCATCTTGATTAAATATTTTTATTTCATGTATCTAAATGTCATTCTTCTTGTACTTATTATTACTATAATAATTTCATTCTTAAATATATTCTTTTCAACTATATTTAACCTATTGCTAATACTATATGTCAGGGCCTCGGGCGTCGCTGCACCGGCGGGCGCTGCGGAGGCCGACGCCGCCGTTACCTCCGAGGAGGAGGAGGCGGGGCCGGGCCCGTCGGAGGTCGCAGCCGACGACGGAGGCCGCGCGGTCGCCGCGGATGGCTCCGCCGCCGGGGGGGATCGCCGGGTCGCTGCGGCAGACGCCGATCCCGGCGAGGGTCTCCCTGGCGCGGCAGAGGCCGCCCGCCGCGGATCGTCCTGGCGCTGCGGAGGCCGCCGGCCCGGCTCCTGGGCCGCGGGGCGTGGCGGACGAGCACCCGCGGGAGGAGGCAGGCCCCGGGCCCGATCCCGGGGCACCGCCTACCCGCGAGGCTGCCTCGGAAGAGGAGGAGGCCAGCCGCCGCTCCCGGCGGCTGCAGGAGAAACACCTGGGGGCAGGCAGCTCCCAGCTGTAGCACAGCTGCGAGCCCGGCCACGTGCTTGGCGCAGATTGGCCGCGGCCCAGCCCGCAGGCCTTTTTAGGCAGGCGCGGGGCTGGGGAAGGCACGGAGCAACAACCGTCGGCTTCCCGCGCGTCTGTCGCCCGTGCCTTGTTCCAGTCCAGCCCGTGTCTGCGTTCCGCTGCCCGGCTCTACCCAGACCCTACCCTGCGTTAAAGGTGCAGTAACCATTTTGTGTTCGGGGTGAGGCAACCCCTTGTTATTTCCGTTGTCGCCTGCTGTTAAGGCAACCCTCAGTTCAAGGCCCTTGCTGGCTGCAGCGCCTGGTGGGACTGTTTGGGACGCTGCTGGTGGCCGCCTCCAGCCCGGCCCCTGCTTGACCTCAGCCCGCGCTGACACTATATATGATCCTGTTATTAACCATAAACTCTAATCCTAAATGTGAACCCATTCCCAGAGCCAATTATATTTCAGCTTATTCTGCTTTCCAAAATTGTAATTCTTCTTGTGGAGCTATGATACTTCTTTGATACTACTTTGCTAAAGTCTTTTCCACAAATATTTTCCATATTGCTTCAAAGTCATTCTTTTTCATTATCCCTTTTTTAACCTTGATTCGACATGTTAACTTTTCATTGATCACAATTTTCCACACTTCTTTATACCAATCCTTTATTTGAAAGTCTTCTTGAATATAATTAGCCTTGCTGCAGTTAATAAATTTTAATTAACTCCTTCATTGTTTGGGTACAATTAACCTTATCAAATATAGATAATAACGCTATACTCGGACATATTTGTAAGTCAATTCCTGTCATCTCTTTTATCTCTTTAAATACCATTTGCCAACATTTCTGTACAACTTCACAATTCCACCACATATGGACATATGTGCCAATCTCTTGGCAACCCCTCCAACATAACCTTGAATGATTTTTGTCTATGTGATTTAACCTTACTGGTGTTAGGTACCGTCTCCAAACCGATTTATAATAATTCTCTTTTATCCTTATGGATACATTTTTTAAATGATGCTGATTCCAGATTTTCCCCCAGTCTTGAATATCTATTTTTTGTACTAATTCTTCCTTTCATATTTTTCTAAGGTATTCATCTTCATCTTCATCTTTTGACAATATTTTATATATTTCTCTTGTGGTACCCTTCAATATTTCATTTTCTTCCATATCATCTCTTTGCTTAATCATTTCTTCAAATCTAGTGTATTCTTTAAAATCTTTGTTATTGCTTTTCCAATTCCTTGTCCATTGCTCCAGCTGAATATAATTAAACCATGTCATCTTAGTACCCTGCAATCTCTCCTTTATTCTATCTTTATTCCTCATTATATTCATCCATTCTTTTAACTTACATATTCCCTGCTTTTTTAATTCCTTCTCTAATTCATCCCTCAAATTTATTGGAAACTTTTCCATCATCACTACTGGAGTTAATGGTGAGATAGCTGGCATTAGTATTTTCTTGTTTTTCTTCCATATTTCTAATATATTCTTTAAAAGAGGATTTTCTAATTTTTTTTATTTCTCTCTTGATTGGATTCCAAAAAATACATTCTCCAGTCTCTGCTCAGTTTCTATCATTTCCATCTCTAACCATTCTAAATCCCCTTTTCCTGAGACTCCATCTATAATATATCTCAATTGATTTGCATTATAATACCATTTTAAATTTGGGAGGCCCAATCCACCTTCTTTTTGGGATCTGTACCAAATTTTCTTATTAATCCTTGCTTTCTTATTCCCATTACAAAAATTATTCAATAATAACTGTCAATTTTTCAATTCTGTATAAAGATTATTTTAAAAAAAATATAAACATGTTTTTTTCTGTTTAGGTATAGAGAGAATGTGGTGAAGAAAGAAAAAGAAGAATAAACAGAATCAGTATGCCTTGTGGTGCCTGAGCAATTGTGTCAGTGCACACTTAAAGTATCCCCCATACATAAGAAAATGACCCATTTAAAACAACTTATGTTAAACAACAACATCAGCAATGACTTTCTGTGTCCGCAACAAGCAGCCACGTAGGCACTAGGAGAGGACAATGTGTAACATGGAGGCATCAGGAGATTTTGGATCTTAGGACAAGAAGGGGCAATTAACATTTCTGAAAGCAGGGGATCAGCAGACACAGACCCAAGCATACATGTGGGTTCATCACACCCAAAGGACTCACCTGTGGTCAATGATACAGCCAAAAACTTTCCACCGAAGGAAAATCTTGACATCCTCCAACTGTCGCAATCAGGCAAGGACAATCCCCATTAATCCTCCATGGTTCCACTTTTTCAACAGCTTTTAAAAGGCCACAGATTCTCTCCCTTCTCCCACTTTCCGCCCTGGCCCTCCTGTTACTTCAATTGCTGTGAACTGAGATCTAAATGCAAAGGAACTTGTACTTAATTAACTCAACCAAGGGGAGGGGGGCCCTTCCCAGTAGGCTCAGGCAAAAGCAAACTGCTGCAGTCCCTCCTAGCTTGGGTTCTTCCTCTTTAATAACTTTTGCCATCTTAACCGCACTCTGGTGGTAGTTTGGGCACTCATGTCTCAGTTTTCCTCTGTGAAATGTTAGAGGGCATGGACCTTAGTAGCCAGCTATGGGGTGTGCTTCTTTCAAGTAAAGAGAAAAAAATAAAGGTGTTTTTGTTATCCTAACAGGTGAGGGACTTTGAGGTCCACTCACAATGCCAGAATCTCCTTAGAATTTGGGGAACTACAGCTCAAAGGAGGTGTGAGAGGGGAAGGCAACAGCAGGATCTTTTCACCTGTGTATACCAGCAGTCCTCTGTAAAGAGGACTCCAGTTAAAAGTTAAAAAGCGTATTTTTTTGGAACTAACCAACACATAAGATGTCAGGATCTGTTAAGAATCATACAAATGAGGTAAGAAAGATTGGACAAAGAGAGATTGCATGGAATGGGTGATAGCTACCATCCTGAAGCAGAGGACCAAAGCATGTTGGCTCATATAGTGGCTGAGGGTAGCACAGATGAACAGGAATCTGGGGTAACATGTACATTGTAATACATGCAATGTGCTACAATTTGCTGGGGCCAAAGTTGGTGTTTTTATACCCTGTTTCCTATACCCTGAAAGAGGGTGTGTGGACAAAGTGGCAGTTGCTTTCTCATGAGGCTGAAAAGGAGTCCCAAATAAGCTGATTGTCTTAAATTCTAGGTGACAAAACATTGATGAGAGTCATGACACTCTCTTAATGACTGGTTGGGCAGGAGGTCTAGGAAAGATTTCCATAGGGTGATATCTCAAGATGGTCTCTGATTGTCTTACCTGGGCAGTTTCACCTTCCATTGTGCTCAGGATTGCTCATAGCCTGCAGTCTTGAAAGGATTATCATAAGCATGTTAGCATCGGGCTTTCCCACCTAATCCTCTCTAAACTTTTGACCTAACCATGTCTGAGGTCATCCTGACCTGGCATAATGCTTACAGCCAGCATGCTTTCAAACATGTTTTTCAGCCATGAATATGTCCAGTTATGAAAATAGCACATCCCACAGAGTATGTATGGTGTGGTAACATCTATGTGTAGAATCAACGCATATGATATCTGCAGATGTCATTCATCTTATTACCACCTTAATGTTGCCTTGTGGATGTTTTGCTGTCATTTGGGCTTTGTTCTGTGTAAAATTTACACATACTTGATTTGCATAGAAAACTGTGTTTTCTGCACATAAAACATCATTTTTTTTTTACAGGAATAAACATTTCTGCATTGAAATATTACTTTCCATGCAGAGAAAGCTGTTTCCTGTGCACAAATCCTGATTTCTATGCAAAACAAACAGATGCAAACTTTGTGCAGAATAAGTCCTGAACTGCAAAAATTCTGATTCCTCTCATCAAAGTTGCTCAACACACACAATTTTTTTTACCACATTTTGATTATTTTCAAATATTATTTCCATCCTTACCTAATAGCTGGCATTCAGTATTGCAGTTAGGAATTCATAAACAAGAGTTACAGATCTCTAACTGCTCTGTAATCAATAACACTACAGAGCATTACTGTAAAACTGCATAAATGCCATTCTGGGACACCTAAAACTGCATAAATGCCATTCTGGGACACCTAACTGGCAGTGGCGTAGGGCCGGGGGGGCAAGGGAGCGGTGCTCCCTGGGTGGCCCTTTTTGGGGGAGCTGCCGCTCCTTGCTTGCCCCCCTGTGTGCCGTTAGCTCTTCCTCACATACTGTCGCCAGTCACCCCTCCCTTGTGTGCTGACGCTCTTCCCTCATGCACCAACACCCCTCCTTCGTGTGTCAATGCCCTGCTCATGTGCACTGATGCCCCGCCCCTGCCCCTGCATCCCCACCCCTACACCGCTTATGTCAAGCTATGCCACTGGTAACTGGATCAGACGAGGAGGTCAGAAGCAACTGGATCAGACAGAGGAGGTCATGTCCTTGTTACTGCCTCACTCACTAGAAGAAGGGGAGTGGAAATGTCATACTTCATGCATCTCCATTGGAAACTGACTACAGACCTCCTTTGCCCATTCTGGTTACTGGCTGTTAAGGTGGGCTGGGATGGCCAGGCCAGGAGATGTTACTTAGCTACACAGACATATCCAAGCAGCCAATGTACAATATTTCTGGAACATACAGCAAATATGGTGATATCACTTTTTAAATTAAAACTGGATATCTTTAGGTGCCATAGGACTGCTTCTCTCCAACATTTCAGGTGACTGGAGGGCGTTGTTCTGACTACATGCCTAATTCCAACGGCACTTACAACTAAGGGAATTGTGGTGGAATGGAAATATACTATAAATGATTTAATAAAAAAAATAAGAATAGGAGAATCACCATTCTTGATCACATACAAAAATGTATTTCAGTAGAGAATTTTTTTGTTCCAGCTTCTGTGCTCATGTATGGGGATGACTAGAGTTACATTCCAACATATGTCGAGGGCATGAGGTTAAGGTATACTGTTAAAATAAGGAAGGAAAGCTCATGATTTCTTTGGGTCTCTAGTTTGCTAAAAGTGATACCAAAATACCCTAATGGCACCAGATCCTGTCTGATCGTGGAAGTTAAGCATGTTCAACCCAGATTAATTCTTGGATGGGAGACTACCAATGAACACCAGTTGCTATAGGCTGTATTTCAGAGAAAGGAACTGGCAAAGACCATTTCTGAGGCCATTTCTGCACTACGCTGTTACAGTGCTATTATTTTACTTTCTACATCCTATGGAATCCTGGGGTTTGCAGTTTAGGGAGGGGCATTGAGAATTCTCAGCCAGAGAGCTCTTTGGCCTCAGTAAACTACAAACCCCAGAATTCCACAGGGTGTTGAAAGTGGAATAATAGCATGTAACAGTGCAGGGTTGAAATGGCCTGAGTCTTCCTTGCCTAAGAAAACCCTATGAAATTCATGGGGTTGGAATAAGTTTACAGGTGACTTGAAGGCAAGTACACACAGACCTTTTTGCTAAAGAATATTCATTCATTTGTTGGAAACAATAGATAACCACCTTCCACAATAGCAACAAGCTAGAAGCAAGCAGACAGCTTCTTATTCATTCCTCTGGTGATGAGGAATCTTTGAGCAGATAAAACGAATTATGGTCTCTAGCAAAGGACTTGTAGATTTCATCAACACAGTTAACAAATTCACCAGAGATTCAAAAGCAGAAAGCGTATCAGTGATTTGGGCAAACAGAGCACCGACACCGCACAAGACTGTCCAAAACCATCTCCCAGTTCTCACCCACTCATTTTCCACATTTATACTATAAATGGGTTTGTTTCGGATACTGTCGTACAAAACTGTGGCCATGTTCTCTCCTTTACCAGAAGCAAAGCTCAGAATAACATCATCACAGATGACCTTCAGGGTTGTGCTTCTCTGTAGGCACTGGAGCTCTTGAGTGAATTTGATCCTGGCAAGTGAAAAGCAAGCTTTGATTTCTTCATTCTGCATTCCAAGAAGCTTCAGTTCATTCTGCACTCGTTGGAGGCTCTCTGGGCTGAGGGGCTCCTCAGTTAAGCCTTGACACCATCTGAGATAAATATCTCCTATTGGCACAATCTCTTGCAACTGAATTTGCCCTCTGGCATTTTGAACAGTTACTTTGCATATTTTGGTCCAATAGGCAAGCACCAATGTCTTTCCATCATGCTGGACTTGAGCCTCTATACCATCCTCTAGAGAGCTGGGAGTTTCAAGCAATTGCTTTAGGAGTCTAAAAAAATGGTGCTTCTGCTCCTTAGTCAGTGAATTTTTTGTGGCTGGTTGATGTCTTGGTGCTGGACTGGGCATCTTTCCTTAAAAGAATCCCCCAGGATGGCAGTAGGTGAAATCCTGAGTTGGAGGTGCAGGGAGGAAGGTGCCAGGAGAGACGAAGGAACAAAGTTCAATAAAGGGTTTATCATCTATTGTATATATTGTTGTGATATTTTTTATCCTGTAACAACTCCAAGATTCTCAGGGTGCATGGATAGTGATCCTCACCCACTTTTACCCTAATCTGTGATGCAGAATATGATGACGGATATGTACCATATATATTATATATCTACTATATAAAAGTCAAAGTTTGTGAGTGATCTTGTCTGTTTGTCTGCGTCAGGCAGGTGCAGACCTCATATGATTGGCTGTGTGAGGCAAGAAGACCTCATATGATTGGCTGGTTGTGAAGATTCTATGGAATCTTGGGGTTGGCAGTTCAAGGAGGAGCCTTTATTATTCTCAGCCAGAGAGCTCTGAATAGGCCAGTTGCTATGGAGACAAGGCCTGGCAGCAAGTCCCCTCATGAACCCAACCTCTGTTTGTTAACAACTCTGAATACAGACTGGACTGGAGAATATGGGCAAAAGTTACAGGTACTGAACAAGACAGTTTTGGGAATTAGAGACACAGGATCTCAAATCTGTTTCAACTGCGTCTAACTCCTAAGGTAAGGTAAGGTAATTCCTAAGGTATTTCTAACAAGAATTACCTATGAGAAAATAAAATCCTAAGCAATGCCAAGTAAATACGCTAGTTTGTAATATTCATGTACTACCTGATAAGGTTCCCAAGGGGCAGGATAGAATACAGGAAGTCCCCACCTTTTGACGCCCTGTTATCTGATGACTCGCTCTTTTGACACTTCCAAATTAAGGACAAGATCCATTAATTTGACAGGGGTCTCACTCTTTCATCAGTTCTTCTTGCCTACGGAGGCTTACTTGGGAGTACTCACATGCACATGCTGCTTGGAAAGTTAGCTGAGAGGGGGGAAAATGGGGCAGCCAAAATGTCTGAGGGACTTTGCAAGCAGCTTGCAGTCTGTCGGTCTGAAGTGAGCCTCTATAAGTCCTTCTTGCTCCCTACAGTACAGTACATGGTTTCTGCTTTTCAACCAATTCCTTTTTCTGACAGTGCTCCGATGACTCACTTGTCCAGCAAGTGGGGGAAGTCTGCAAACATTTTTTAAAAATTTAAATTATTTGAAAACACAAACATAAAATTTAAAGCAGAACATACCAACCAGCAATGTAAAACTAGAATTAAAAAAAAGAATGAATAAATAAATAACGTATAAACAAAGTGCTTGATTATGGTTGTTTTATATGTTTTTTCTTTTATGGCTATACTGTTTTTAATCTATGCTTTTAAATTCATTTTATGTGGTTTTCAAAACATTGGTAGTTCTTCTCCTCCTCCTCCTCCTCCTTCTTCTATTAACCTTTTGTATGTCTTTAGCCCTACATAGTTTTGCTTATATTTCCTTTATTCTGTAAGAGCCTTTCTGCACTACACTGTTATAGTGTTGTTATTCCACTTTCAACAGCCTATAGAATCCTGAGATTTGCTGTTTAGGGAGGGACATTTAGAACTCTCAGCCAGAGAACTCTTTGATCTCAATAAACTACAAACCCCAAAATTCAACAGGATGTTGAAAGTTCAATAATAGCTCTATAACAGTAAGGTGCAAAAAGGCCCTAAGTTCCTTTGAAAACTCTTGGGGCAGAAAGGCAGATATAAGTAAAGTGATTGACAGATAAATACTTAGCAGTTATTATATTGTTTCTGAATTTTGTAATTTTATAAATTAAAAAAAGAAACTAAAATTAAAATTAAAACTCTAGCAGGGAAAGAAATCAAACTTTGGCCATTTCCGCACTACATAGTGCTATTATCCCAATTTCCACCTCCTATGGAATCCTGGGGTTTGCAGTTTAGGGAGGGGCCTTGGGAATTCTCAGCCACAGAACTCTTTGGCCTCAGGAAAAGTGCAAATCCCAGAATTCCACAGGATGTTGAAAGTGGGATAATAGCACTATAATAATGTAGTAGTGTGGAAATGGCCTTAGTCTCCTTGGTAAGAGAGAGAGAGAGAGAGAGAGATGGTACTTTTACTTACAGATGGTTGTGCATAATAAACACAGGTTCATCTTCTGGAACAAAGGAAGAACGGGCTGTTCAATAAGAAGAAAATCCCAGAAGCCACAATTTAAAAATAATATAAATGGCCACAATTTTGTATTGTCTTGCAGAGTGTTAATACTCCACATGTGTGGCCCTGCACATCCCCCCCCCACTGCAGATGTCAAGCTATCAAGCACTCTCCCCCATGTAGGCACTGCTGGAGTCATTCACTGGCTTAGAGGGAAGAGAAATGAAAGAGTGACCAAGACGTGTCCCATCATGGTCGCAAGAGGAAGGAAAACAAGGTCACTTTTTGTCCTGGGCCCAATGCTATTCAACATGTTCATGTCCTGTGTTCCTTGGATGAAGGAATAGAGGGCATGCTGATCAAATTTGCAGATGACACCAAATTGAGAAGAGTTGCTAATACACCAGAGGACAGGATCAAAATTCAAAATGATCTTAACTGATTAGAGTGCTGGGTGAAAGCTAACAAAATGAATTTCAACAGAGAGAAATGTAAGGTCCTGCACTTAGGCAGAAAAAATGGAATGTACAAATATAGGATGGGGTACACATGGCTGGATAACAGTACATGTGAAAAGGATCTAGGAGTCTTGGTGGACCACAAGCTGAACATGAGTCGCCAGTGTGATGTGGCAGCCAAGAAAGCCAACACAATTCTTGGTTGCATCAATAGGAGCATGGTGTCTAGAGCGAGGGAGGTAATGGTACCACTCTATTCTGCTTTGGTTAGACTTCATCTGGAATATTGTGTCCACTTCTGGGCATCTAATTCAAGAAGAATATTGACAAGCTTGAACATGTCCAGAGGAGGACAACCAAAATGGTGAAGGGTCTGGAAGCCATGCCCTATGAGAAGCAGCTTAGGGAACTGGGTATGTTTAGTCTGCAGAGGAGAAGGTTACGAGGGGACGTGATAGCCATGTTTAAATGTTTGAAGGGATGTCATGTCAAGGAGAGAGCAGGCCTGTTTTCCACTGCTCCAGAGACTACGACAAGGAGAAATAGATTCAAACTACAGGAAAAGAGATTCCACCTAAGCCCCAGGAAGAACATCCTGTCAGTCAGAGCTGTTCAGCAGTGGAATATGCTGCCTCGGAGTGTGGTGGAGTCTCCTTCTTTGGAGGTTCTTAAGCAGAGGCTAGATGGCCATCTGTTGGGAGTGCTTTGATGTAGTTTCCTGCATGGCAGGGAGTTGGATTGGATGGCCCATGGGGTCTCTTCCAACTCTATGATTCTATGATTCTCCATTTGGAAGACCAGTCTTGGGCCATTTCTGCACTACAACTGTTATAGTGCTATTATTCCACTTTCAACATCCTTTAGTCCCTTTGGTTGAGAGGGGGAGGAATGATGGGGAGAGGGAGGAATGCATTACATTCTTTTTCTTTTTTCTTCCTTTCTTGTTTGTAACTTCAAATAAGTGGCCTGCCAGCAAAAGAGAATGTGCTATATGGAGAGCATGGGAGGGGAAGCAGTGGAAGGATGACCCATTATGACAGTGATGGGCAGAGGGAGATATAGTGTGGAGAGGCAGTCCTGTTATCATAGTGGAAGGGAGAGCCTGGGGTGTTGGTTATCCTCTGTCTCCCACTTCAAGTAGTTTGGATAGCCTTGGCAAGAGACTCTGTGGGCTGAAAATGTTGCTGGCCAATGCCAGGTTGGTGTATAGAAAAACATCCCTGATTCAGATTTTGATCCTGGATTAACATGCTGACCTGGTTTGCATTTCTGAGACCTGGCTGGATGAAGCTCGGAGGGAGATAATCTTTCCCTGCTGTGTGCCCTGAGTGCTCTGTACAGCAACAGGCAAGGCTGCTGTACAGAGGGGTGGAGCAGCAGTAATCTATCAGGATTCCATCTCCTTCACCAGGCATCCTGTCACACAATCTGCTGTGTCTAGTGTGTGTTTTTGAAGGTCAGTGGCCAGGACAGAATAGTGACTCTGTTGGTGTACCACCCATTCTGTTGCTCAGCAGTCTCCTTTCCTGAGCTGACTGAGTTGGTCTTGGCAGTGCTGTTGGAGTCCCCTCGCCTTGTTGTATTGGGGGATTTCAACTTCCATGTGGAGACTGCTTTTTCAGGAGCAGCTCAGGATTTCATGTCCACTATGTCCTCCATGGGCCTGTCCATCCGGTGCCACCCATGCTGCAGGACACTCTAGACCTAGTTTTCTGTTCTGGGCAAGATGATGTTGATCTGGGTGTGGAGGATCTTTCTGTTGTCTTGGACGGATCACTACCTAGACTCACTGGGACTCAAAGCCTCTGTAGGGGTGGGACCATGATTAAGATGGTCAGCCCTGAGCCTTTTGGATCTAGAAGGATTCCTGACAACTTCTGCAGAATTTCCTGTTGTGTTGCCTTGGCAGGTGATCTTGCTGAAGCCCTGCTTGAGCTCTGGAATAAGGAAATGGCCAGGGCAATGGGCACAATTGGGTTTAAGCATCCCCTCACACAAAATGGAGCCAAGTGAGCCCCCTGGTTTATTAGGGAACTAGCAGTGAAAAAAACAAGTGGGATGGAGACAAGAGTGACATTGACAGATGACTCAGAATGAGTCTAACTGAACATGGGCTAGAGTTCATTGGAAGGCCTATGCCATGGCAATGGTGGTGTTGGTGAAGAAATTACACTTCTCTGCCACCATTTCATCTGCACATTGTTGTCCTGTGAAGCTGTCTCAAGTGGGCAGGGGCCTTTTACACTCTGGCCCACAAGATGAAAACAAAGACCACTCAACAGCCTGCAGACAAAATTACTCAGAATCACTTTGATTTGGATGCTATAGTTGAGACAGGACCAATCGATGTAAGCTTGGCACCTGTTTGTCCTATATTATTGGATGCATTTCAGTTTGTGCAGCCTGAGGATGTGGGCAGAATCCTTGGAGAAGTGAGAGCCACCACATGTATACTGGATCCTTGTCCTTCCTGGTTTCTGAAAGGAGCTATTGGAGGACTGGTTGAATGGGTAAAGGGAGTGGCTAATTCCTTCCTGCAGCAAGGGAAGTTTCCATCTTGCCTAAAAGAGGCTCTGGTAAGACTATTACTTTTAAAAAGCCCTCCCTGGATCCCACCATCCTGAATAATTATCAGCCAGTCTACAATATTCCATTTTGGGGCAAGGTTCTAGAGCATGTGGTGGCCTCCCAACTCCTAGGGTTTCCGCATGAAATGGATTATCTAGGTCAATTTCAATCTGGCTTTAGAACTAGTTATGGGATGGAGACAGCTTTGGTCATCTTGGTGGATGACCTACGCAGGGAACCGGAAAGGGGGCATTTGTCTCTGTTGGTTCTGCTGGACCTCTCAGCAGCTTGTGATACCATCAACCATAGTATTCTTCTGGGCTGACTCTCTGGGATGGGACTTGGGGACATAGTGTTGAAGTGGTTCTAATCGTTCCTGGAGGGACAAACTCAGAAGGTGGTGCTGGGAGATTCCTGTTTAATGTCCTGGCCGTTGGCCTGTGGAGCCCCTCAATGTTTCATTTTCTCTGTGCTGTTTAACATTCACATGAAACTTCTAGGAGAGGTCTTCTGGCATTTTGGGGTTCCGAGTCACCAATATGCTGATGACACCCAACTTTACCTCTCCTATCCATTTGATTCCAAAGAAGCTGTCTTAATACTGAACCAATGTCTGTTGTCAATAATGGACTAGATGAAGGCAAACAAAATGAGATGGTAATTTAGACAAAGTAGAGGAAGCAGCCTTGGGTTCCACTCTGGAAGAAAGGCAGCATATAAATGCAATAAATAAATAAACAAACAAACAAATAGTCTTATTTCTGATTAGTCTTTCTGCACTGCTTTAAATGGCTACAAGAGCTTATAGACTTAAGTAGAAGGATGGGAGCAGGGACAACCCAAGAAACGTTGCTGCCTGAGGCAGAACAAAACCTGATCCTTCCCCTCAGTGAAAATCCAGAATCGCCCAAGTAGCCCATGTAATTTCAGGACATGAAGCAGAACATTTCACAGTCCCATGTTTCCACCACTGCTTTTAACCCAGTATTTTCCAGAATGAAATGGATGGATTTAACTGGTAATTTGTTTCTGCCGTCTCCGAGCTTTCAGCTACATGGGGCAGCCTCTCCCATTAAGTTTTCAGTGATGTCATGGAGGGAGAGGAGGTGATTTCCTAGGAGGAGGCAGAAAGAGAAAGGACTTGAGGAATGGGGCAGGAGAAAGGGAGAGAAAGGCTATTTTCGCACTAGCCTGTTATAGTGCTATTATTCCACTTTCACATCCTATGGAGACCTGGGGTTTGCAGTTTAGGGAGGGACTTTTGAGGCCCCTCCCTAAACTGCAAACCCCACGATTCCATAGGATGTTGAAAGTAGAATAATAGTACTATAACAGACTAGTGTGGAAATGGCCAGAGAGAGAGAGAGAGAGAGAGAATATGGAGACCACAAACCAAGCATAGCCCTCTAAGAAGAATAGGAAAGGGTAAATGAAGAGAAAAAAAACATCTGTAGGGATCTGAGATTCTGGGAAAAGCTGCCACTTTTAAAGAGAAAACTTGAGATATATCGAGAAATATTTGGATGTGGGAGGAGTGATATGCGGGTACAATTGAAACAAAAAATCCTGGAAAATTTCAGTACTTTCACCCAGTCTGGGTAGGCCCACAGTTGTCAATATGTACTTGATCTGACTGAAAAACATGGGATCATATCAAGCAATATTCTTTATTATGACATTCATACTATCAGAGTAAAAGCGATAATGGTACATAGTGCGTGATCTCAAGGCAAATGTGATTCATTCTCCAAATTCTCCAGCAACAGATCCTAAAACATGCACACCATTTCCATCTAATGTTAAGGCATTTGGCTAGTTACAACACCATCATGCACATTTTCTAATGTTAAGACAACAACAAAGTTCCTCATGGATCAATAGTTTAGATTTCTATTAAAAGTGGAAATAACTGAATACGATTTAACTCTTGATTGAAAATATTGTTTCTGAAATTCTTTCACACCTGTGCACAAAAATATAGTAGCTAATAATATCTAAACTATTAGCAGCAACATATATGATTATTGATGAAAACCAGGAACTGAAAAAAAAACCACATTTTGGCAATTGGCTGAACTATTAAAATAATGATGAAATGATGAGATTGAGAGATGGCAGACACGGTGCAAAGTGGTGATAGCATCCTAAAACTGTGAGAAACTTAAACTTACTGAACATTGGAGAATGAAATATGAAGTAGAAATTAATTGGTTTTTATCCTTCCTCACTGTCTCTTTATAATTTTGTTTGATCTACTAATATCTTTGTTTATAACCATTACATATCTTATTACACAGTACTTATATTTCGAAAAAAGAAAAGCACTGTGCCCAAATATTCCATAGCTAATAAAGATATCTGTAACAGATTAATATTTAAGAGAGACAAATGCAAAATTCTACATTTAGACAAAAAAAACTAAATGCAAACTTACAGGATGGGGGATACTTGGCTTAGCAGCACCAGTGTAAAAAGGACTTCAGAATTATTATTCATCATAAGTTCAACATGGCCCAACAATGTGATGCTGTAGCAAAGAAGACAAATGCTATTTTAGCCTGCATTAACAGAAGCATAGTTTCCAAGTTGAGGGAAGTACTAGTATAGTTATATTCTGCACTAGTTGGGCACCTAATTTTAAGAAGGAGATAGACAGCAGGTTGACAGGTCAATAAGGATGGTAAGAGGTATGGAGTACAAAACATTTGAGGAGAGGTTGAGGGAGTTGGGCATGTTCAGCCTGATGAAAAGAAGACCAAGGAGTGACATGATTACACTTTTTGGATATCTAAAGGGCTGTCACAGAGAGGAGGGTGCAGGTTTGTTCTCTGCTGCCCCAAAGGGTAGGACCAAGTCTAATGGTCCTAACTTACAGGAGTGTAGATTTTGATTGAACATCAGAAGCAACTGAAAGGGTTAAGTTGAAGAAGCTAATGCTAAGGTAGAAAAATATAGAAAAATAAGGTGAGCAGATGCGCCCTTTATCTTATCAAGAGGCTTAGGTATGTGCTTAGCAGTGCCGGGAACCTAGGGAGTTTTGATGTTGGAGAAATACTCCCTTGGTACCAAAATACATCATTTTTGAAAGATGTAACCCAGGTCTGCCTGACCTGTAAACACTTCATATATGGTCATATGTAATCATTTCCTGTAACCTGTTTACAAGAGGGTATAAAAAGAGAGCTAATACCTGGATCGGGGCTCTCAGGCTTTGGAAATCATTCCACTGAGATCCCTGCAGTAAAATAAACTTTTATTTTTGCTTTCTAATCTGGTGGTCTCAATTCTTGGCGAGCTACTTCAATTTGGGGGCTCGTCCGGGATATTGAGGGCGTTTTGCCCACTTTGGCGGACGCCAGGACGGGGCCGTCACCTCTTTCCGACGCGACCCAGGGCGCCCCTGACTTACTTTTGTCAGAAGGATTGACTCGGAGTGAGGCGGCAGCTCTGGCGGTGGTGTTCCAGCCCAGGGACCCGAAGACGGAGCAGAAAGCAGAACCCTCCCACGACTGTTGGTGAGTGCCCTCCCTGCAACTTCAGGGAGAAGAGGGGCCTGATCAACCCCTTTAAGTCTTGCCTTAGTACCCCACTGTTGTGGGTGAAACCGCGAGGCTTTTTGGAGGTGGAAAAAGAGGTGGGAGGTAGTTTGTTGGCGTGAATGTGGTGTGAAAGGAGGGGCGCAAGGTGTCGCAGTTCCCATTGCATACCGTTGAGAGTCCGGGTGCGTGGGTCGGCACAGAGAGAGTGGTGTCTGTCCCCCTTCGTGTTGGCGCGTGAGACCCCTTACTCACGCGCCAAATCCCTTTCTCCTAGTGTGTCTTGTCCACGTTGGGAGGAAATGGGTGGGGGGCAAAGCCGGCAAACCCCTTTAGGTTGTATGTTAAAGAATTTCAAGAAAGGATTCAGTGGGGACTATGGGGACCCCCCGATGACGCCAGGGCGTTTACGGAATTTATGTGAAGTGGAGTGGCCTTCTTTCAAGGTGGGGTGGCCTCCGGAAGGGAGCTTAGAACCCGCTCGAATCAAGGCAGTGTATTCAGTAGTGGTGGGTGAGCCTGGCCATCCTGATCAGTATCCATACATAGATTCATGGGACACAGTGGTTACAGAGAACCCCTCTTGGTTGCAGAAGTGTCAGGAACAAATTTGTAAGGCTATGGTGCTGAGGCAGGACAGGGCCAGACGAAAGCTTGGAAAAGCCCAGATTTTGCCTGATTCAGCTCCAGAAGAGCCCACTGCCCCCCCTCCACCGTATGTGGTGATGCAGCCAGCCCCGCCACCACTGGCTTTGGAAGTACCACCGCCTGCACCACTGCCACCAGTACCTCAGGCAGCCTCACAACAAGAGGGAGTGGCTGGGGGACTGGCGATTTGGCCCCAGTTACCCATGAAGAGGAAATGACAGAGGAGTTGCCAGGTTCCAGTTTGGCTGTCCAGAATAAGATGACACTCAGACCCAAACCCGAACAGACTGGACCAAAAGAAAAATCCAAGAGTAAGCAGGTCAAGAGTAAACAGACAAAACCCCAGAAGGAAGTAGAAGAAGTAGATGATTCGGATGAGGAAAGTGGAGATGTGATTGCACCATTGCGACAAATCAGTCAATTGGTGCCAGATCCCACCCAAGAGGGTGGTTATCGGCGAGTCCCGAGTTACCAATATACTCCCTTCACCACGTCTGACCTCCTTAATTGGAAGACCCATTATGCTACTTACACAGATAAGCCACAAGAAGTAATTGAACTTTGTTCCAGTATTATGGCCTCACATGTCCCCAATTGGCAAGATTGTCAGCAGTTGCTCCTGACTTTGTTCACTACTGAAGAGCGGAGGAGAATAATTCAGCATGCAGAACGGATAGCTAGAGACAGGGCACCTCCTGGAGAGGCGAACCCTGAGCAGTGGATGAGAGGTAGGGTCCCCTTGGCGGACCCAGGATGGGACCCGAACCTCCCAGCACAGTTGGCTATGCTCACTGATTATCAAGCTCTACTAGTGGAAGCTATGAGAGAAGGAATGAAGAGGCCTGTTAATATGTCCAAAGTATCAGAGATACTTCAGGGACCCACTGAACCCCCAGGAACATATTTGGAAAGATTGCTTGATGCTTATAGGCAGTATACTCCTGTGAACCCAGAAGACCCAGGCAACCAACAGATGGTGAATTTGGCCTTCGTGACCCAAAGTTATCCAGATATAAGGAAGAAACTCCAGAAACAAGAGGGATTTGCAGGTATGAATTTGAGCCAATTGTTGGAAATTGCCCAGAGAGTATATGTGAATAGAGACCAAGAGGAGAAACGGGAGAAGGACAGGCGGATGCATAAGAAAGCGGAATTATTGGCTGCAACTTTGGCGACAAAGGAAGGGGGGCGGAAAATTGGAAAAGGAAGTGGACCTCCATTGAGACGCAATGAGTGTGCCCTCTGCCGACAGGTTGGGCATTGGAAGAATGAATGTCCCAGACAGAGAGGGATGGCGAACAGGGGAAGAGGAATGGATCGAGGAAGAGGAAGGGGAGCAAATCGAGGAAGAGGAAGAGGAAGAGGAAGAGTAGTGGATGGAAGATATGAGCAGGGGATGGACGAAGGGTTCGAGGACTTCATTGGACTAGCTGAAATGGAACTTTACGATTAGGACAGACCGGGCCCCCTTGCTCTCGGCCCCGGGGAGCCTATGGTCACAGCACAAATAGGGGACCGAGCCATCCCCATGATGGTAGATACGGGAGCCACCCGTTCAGTATTAAATTCTGCAATAGCCCCAAAAACTGAGAAAGCCATAAGAATTGTGGGGGCCACGGGGAAATTGGAAAAACACCCTCTCTTAGAAAAAAGGATTGTGGATCTAGGAAGACATCAAGTCACTCACCAGTTTTTGTATTTGCCAAGTTGCCCTGTGCCCTTATTGGGTCGAGATTTGTTGGCTAAATTGAGAGCTCAAATTTCTATTGAAGAAGATGGGACGATGGAAATAAATTTTAGAGGACCAAAGAATATCTCAGTGACTTATCCAATGGAGGAGGAGTGGCGAAGGTACCAGATCATGGTTTGTCAAGAGCAACCCACTATATTTGGACCCCCAGGCGTGTGGGCTGAAGACAACCCACCTGGGTTAGCCCGGTTCGTGGCCCCCATAGTGGTAGAATTAAAGCCAAATGCTATGCCCACTCGTGTAAGGCAATATGATCTACCCAGAGAAGCCCTGGAAGGGATCCAGAAGCATTTAGAACGGCTGAAGAAGTACAATATAATTCGGGAATGCCGCTCTCCCTGGAATACTCCATTACTCCCAGTATTGAAACCTGGGACGAAGGAATATCGTCCAGTACAAGATTTAAGGATGGTAAACAAAGCTACAGTAACCCTACACCCAGTGGTACCAAACCCATATGTCCTGATGGGACTAGTTCCATCTGCAGCTACTCACTTCACTGTTTTGGATCTCAAGGATGCCTTCTTCTGTATCCGAGTGGCCCCCCAAAGCCAGGACATATTTGCCTTCCAGGTGGAAGACAGCATTACAGGCCAGAAGACCCAGTTCACGTGGTGCCGCTTGCCTCAGGGGTGGAAGAACTCGCCAACGATTTTTGGGACATCATTGAGTCAAGACTTGAGAAAATTCCAATCTGAACCCGAGAGACGAGTTTTGCTGCAATATGTGGATGATCTACTGTTGGCCGCCACCAGTGAGGAGGAGTGTAAGGAGGCCACAATGGAGTTGCTCCAGTTTCTGTGGGAAGCAGGCTACAAAGTATCTAAGAAGAAGGCCCAGTTGTGCCAGACAGAGGTGCGATATCTGGGATTCCAAGTGACTCAAGGGAAACGAGCGCTAGGCCGAGAAAGGAAGGAGGCTGTGTGTGCTCTGCCTGAGCCCCGGAATCGGAAGATGGTGCGAGAATTCTTGGGTGCAGCTGGGTTTTGCAGAATCTGGATTCCTAACTTCGCAGTAATGAGCAAACCATTATATGAAGCTACCAAAGGTCCAGAGAAGTCTGAATTTGTGTGGGGAAAAGAACAAAAGAACGCCTGGGAACAGATAAAGAAGGCGCTGATGGAAGCTCCGGCGCTAGGTCTGCCAGATGTAACAAAGAAGTTCACCTTATTTGTTGATGAGAAGAATGGAATAGCCGTGGGAGTACTGACACAGATGTTGGGATCCTGGCATCGCCCAGTGGCATATCTCTAAGCAATTAGATCCAGTCGCTAGAGGATGGCCTGGGTGTCTCAGGGCTATAGCAGCAACAGCCTTGTTGGTAAAAGAAGCAGATAAGTTAACCTTAGGCCAGAATTTGATGGTAAAGGTTCCACATTCTGTACTGGCCCTCATGGAGTACAAAGGTAGCTATTGGTTCACGAATAGCCGAATGTCCAAGTATCAGGGAATGTTGTATGAAAACCCTAGAGTGAAGTTGGAGTTGTGCACCACCCTGAACCCTGCAACACTGCTCCCAGCAGAATCTGGAAATATACACCACGACTGCCTTCAAACCATGGATGAAGTATACTCAAGTAGACCAGACTTGCGGGATACCCCATGGCCCCATCCTGATGTCACTTACTATACAGATGGAAGTAGCTTTGTGCGAGAGGGGAAGCGAAAGGCCGGCTATGCAGTGGTCACGGCAGATAAAATAATAGAAGCCAAAGGGCTACCTGTTGGTACCTTGGCCCAGAAGGCGGAACTTATCGCTTTGATCAGGACTTTAGAGCTGGCCGAAGGACTTACTGTAAACATATACACAGATTCAAAGTATGCCTTCACTATCCTGCATGCGCATGGAGCACTGTACAAAGAAAAAGGATTGATCAATTCTTCAGGACAAGAGATCAAATATGGAAAAGAAATAGAGCACCTATTAGAAGCGGTGTGGGCCCCTAGTAAAGTTGCTGTGATGCACTGTAAAGGACATCAGAGAGGGCAAGATCCAGTGGTCCGGGGAAACCGGAAGGCAGATGCTGCTGCAAAGGAGGCTGCTGAGAGTGAACTAGTGAGTGGGAAGGAGAACCTGCCCAGAGAATTGGTAGTACCACTTTTCCAAGTCTCCTTGAATAACCAGACCCCTAGATACACCCAGCAGGAGAATGAGAGGGCTGAAAAGGACCTGAAAGCTATAAGTGACAAAGATGGTTGGTGGGTCCTACCAGATGGAAGACGGTACATACCCCAATCTATGGGATGGCCAATCGTTCAGAAGGCACATGAAGCCACACATCTGGGAAAGACAGCGTTGGCCCAGTTGTTAGCAAAGGATGTGTTTATAGATGGAATGAGACAGTACACCATGCTGGCGTCATCACGGTGTCAACTCTGCGCTCGGAACAACCCGCGTCAAGGACCCAGATTGGAAGAGGGAACCCAACATCAAGGATCTACTCCCTTCGAATCCCTAGTGGTGGACTTCACCGAGATGCCACGGATGGGACAATACCGATATATGTTGGTAATGGTGTGCACTCACACTGGGTGGGTTGAAGCATATCCTACTAGAACCGAGAAGGCGAAGGAAGTAGTACGAGCTCTACTCCGAGACATCGTACCTAGATACGGGTTACCCCTTCACATCGGATCTGATAATGGCCCGGCCTTCGTGCACGGAGTAGTTAAGAGTTTGGCAGAAGTCTTAGGAATTACTTGGAAATTACATTGTGCGTATAGGCCCCAAAGTTCTGGGAAGGTGGAAAGGATGAACAGAACATTGAAGACTCAGCTTGCAAAATTGTGTCAAGAAACTAAGCTCAAATGGTTGGATGTACTCCCAATAGCTCTTTTGAGAATAAGATGCACCCCTCATCGGACGACTGGGCTGAGTCCATTTGAGCTGCTGTATGGAAGACCCCCGGCCATCCTGAAGGGATTGAGAGGGGACATTCGAGAGCTGGGGAACTTAACCCTCCAAGAAGAAGTGCAGGCATTAGGGAAAGCTCTAGAGAAGGTAAACGCCCATGCTTTAGAGGTTAGACGAGTTCCTTTCCTCACAAAGGCCCATTCCTTCCAGCCTGGGGATGAGGTGTGGGTTAAAGATTGGAAAGGGGAGCCTCTATCACCAGGCTGGAGGGGGCCGTATCACGTGCTGTTAGTCACCCCCACTGCAGTAAAAGTAGCAGGGCTGAAACCTTGGATACACTACACCAGGATAAAAAGGGCGTTTACTGATTGGGCTGTAATTTCATCACAAGAAAACCCTTTGAAACTGAAATTGTCCAGAAGAAAAGGGGGAGAGAAGATTCGGACTAGACTCTGCCGTGGTCATACCAGGGAATTGACCACTCTACGCACAGTCAGATCCGCAACAGGTGAATGAAGACTCTAGGCTAGACCCTACTGCTGCCACCCGCTGGACGCTGGTAGCTCTACGTACGGTCAGACCTAGCAACTGCAGAGGAGGAAGATTGGGACTGAGCCCTGCTGTAGTCACTCCGGAGGCTGACTATTCTACGCACGGCCAGATCCCCTACAGTGGATATGGGAGAGAAACAATGAATATTAGTATTAGTGATCTAATAATAATAGTAGTGTGTATATTTCTTGGTATTTTAGTATTTTTGTATATGTACAGAAGGAATTTGTGTGGAGTAAGTAGATTTGGGTCCCTGAGTGGCTCCGAAAATGAAGTGGGTAATGTTGATTGGGATGTGGAGCGTGATGGGTGGAGTAGTTGAGGCTAACTGGTTCAAACGACATGCTGCACACATGTTCCAACAACACGGACCCAATGTCACCCTGATCTATGAACATCCACAGACTGTAGCAGATTTCGGTTTTATGCCCTCCCTTATTAGTGAACCGGGAGTGGTTGTAGGAGCCCTACAGTCAGCATTGAGAGGGAATCCCAATATGTTTGCCAAAGTTGATAGTAATATAAACAAGACTCGATTTAGGCGGTTGAAGTTTTATACTTATTCCCCCGGAATGTGTTTTTGCTGTCACCATAGTGGATCTTGGAATTCTAAGTGGAAAGGATATATAAAATATTCCTCATTTTATGGTAAACTGGGAAATTATTCAGCATGTAGTGATAGATTCTATTTGTATGGCACATATAATAACTCCTATCAACCCAAGGGGGACTTAAATGAAACTAATTTTGGAGATTTATACCCAGAATATCCCATGTTCACTCCTAATTATACAGGGTCAGGTAGTATATGCTCTGGATTGATGGCTAGAGACCCGCATTTATGGTTCTACTTTAATGGGTGGGCCACCAACTACCACCCAGGGACTTACCAGTGTATAGGAATAGGATATATGACTATACCTGTCCAAGTTTTCCTACCAAGACAGATCAAACGAGTTGGTAGGAAGAAACGGCATTTAGTGGGACCACTGGGAAGTCAATGTGAGGATCTGGTCATCGTGAGGCCACAGTTGTCTGAGAGTGAGGGTAGTAGAGTAGGAGGAGGACTGATCACAGGGGTCCTCACTTTGGGATCCTACCCAGGAATTATGGCTCAAGAAAATCGTAGGAGCATAATAGGATTGACTTGCAGATTGGAGAAAACTATAAATGCGACTGGGAAATTGGTACAAGCCCTCCAACAAGAAATTGAAGAGCTAAATCAGCTATTGTTACAACATCGAATGGCCTTGGATTACTTGTTAGCCAGAAAAGGGGGGTTTTGTACCATAGTCAAAGGAGGATGCAAGGTTGCGTTTCATGATTTGAACAAGACTATAGAGGATGAGATACAGCAGTTGCAAGGGTTGATACAAAATAATGACAGTGGCATTAGTAACCCCTGGGATTGGTTAACTTCTTGGCTTCCAGATCTTAGCTGGTTAAAAACCTTGTTTCTAGGTATTGTGCTTTTAATTGTAGTAGGGTTCTTAGTAATGATATGTATTTCTTGTGCTATGAAATGTGTACATGCCTCTCTCTCCCAAGCTATGGAGGGGAAGGCAGCTCATTTTGCTGTTATGGCCCAAAAGCAAGCTTAAGTATGTCAAATTGCGTAGAATTTGGCATAAAGGGGGGAATGAAAGGGTTAAGTTGAAGAAGCTAATGCTAAGGTAGAAAAATATAGAAAAATAAGGTGAGCAGATGCGCCCTTTATCTTATCAAGAGGCTTAGGTATGTGCTTAGCAGTGCCGGGAACCTAGGGAGTTTTGATGTTGGAGAAATACTCCCTTGGTACCAAAATACATCATTTTTGAAAGATGTAACCCAGGTCTGCCTGACCTGTAAACACTTCATATATGGTCATATGTAATCATTTCCTGTAACCTGTTTACAAGAGGGTATAAAAAGAGAGCTAATACCTGGATCGGGGCTCTCAGGCTTTAGAAATCATTCCACTGAGATCCCTGCAGTAAAATAAACTTTTATTTTTGCTTTCTAATCTGGTGGTCTCAATTCTTGGCGAGCTACTTCACAACTTCTTAATATAAAGGGAGGCCCAACAATGGAACCAGTTGCCTAGAGAGGTGATGGGATCTTTTTCTTTGGACATATCAAAAAGAGGCTGGACAACTACCTGTGGGGGATGTTCTGGCCGGATTTCCTGCATTGAACAAGGGATTAGACTTAATGGCCTATGGGGCCTCTTTCAAGTCTTAGCGCCTTTCCATGCTACACTGTTATAGTGCTATTATTGCACTGTCAACATCCTATGGAATCCTGGGGTTTGCAGTTTAGGGAGGGGCATTTAGAATTCTCAGCCAAAGAGCTCTTTGGCCTCAGGAAACTACAAACCCCAGAATTCCACAGGAGGTTGAAAGTGGAATAATAGCACTATAGCAGTAGTAGTGAGAAAGGTCCTATGATTCAGTGATCAAGAAATCTTAAGATGTCTGTTTCTTTGACATATAAACACAGACACTGATTGGGAAAATAAATGTGGATGGATGCACATAATATATCTAGTTGCATAAAGCAGAGATGGGCACAGTGTGTTTTTCAC
The DNA here is from genome assembly GCA_948472985.1 of Iguana delicatissima. Taxonomy (NCBI): domain Eukaryota; kingdom Metazoa; phylum Chordata; class Lepidosauria; order Squamata; family Iguanidae; genus Iguana; species Iguana delicatissima. The sequence continues at coordinate 135,437 of CAOKZL010003465.1, read as the reverse complement.
AGCTTCCCTCCCTAGAGCCCACAGTGCACTTGACCTGACTGTCACTGCACGGGTCCCACCAAGATCCACAGCAAAACCTCTCAAAGCTCCATTGCTTTGTAACACAGAAGACTACAGTAGAAATGGCCTTCTCAACTTTTTCCCAGAGTGATTCACCTGGTCTCTGTCTTGAGATAATTTTTGGCACGAGGTCATTTTCCCATACATTTTAACCTTAATTGTCTGAATTCAAACTGCATGTTATGTTATATATATAACATAACTCTAATGGGCGAGAGAGGCAATTTTCTGCCCCTAAGGCCCTGCTAGTGGTCACACAGACTGCCAACAAATAAGTTAAAATAGAATAAAGCAAGAAGCAACCACATCCAGCTTTGAGGGGGGGGGGGCTTTAAATGGCCTACACTGCACATGGGTCTACCTTCTATTTAGAAGGTCGATTTCCTCTTTTGGAAGCTCCCAGGAGACACAATGTTTTCTTTTTCTTTTTTTTTCCTAGAAAAGCAGAAGTTAGAAGCCGAATTCTTGGGGTCTGCATGCAGTCCTAGAGTTCCATTTTCCCCATTCTTAATGCAGGAATCAGAATGCTGCTAACTCTGGAAAGCTCCACTATTGGATTTCCAGTTCATTGGGAATTCCAGAAGGCTCTGCTTACATCACTGTGGCCACTACCTTGACCGACTAGAAATAGTGTCTCCTGCTTCTGATCACCTCTTGGGATGTTGAAATGGGGAGTCCCCAAAACAACATTCAATAACCCCCAAAAGAGGTGTTTTTTTATCCTTCCCAAAGCAGCTTTTAGGCCAAAAATTGAGGATGTGTTCCAGGGTCTTTGGGTGCTGGTGACGGTCTCAAGGGCCATCCTGGACCCTCCAAAGAGGTCACAACCAGGACTGCATGATTCTCCTCTATGAATTAATGGGTCCACTCTAACTGAGCTTCACATTTGGCTTAAAATCTACATCCAAAAAAAAAAGACGGGGGAGGGAGGTTCCACCTGATCGAGACTGGAACCCTGTACCAGTTTTTTTTTTAAAATGAAAGCCAGGAAATAGGGATGGAAAGAATATTTGAAAATATTCAAGAAATGGTAAAAAACCATAGTTTTCGTGTGTTGAGAAACTCTGATGAAAAGTATTATGGACTCATCACAGTTTTGGAATTGTTTCTGTGTAAAATTCATGTGTATGTGTGTGTATTTTCTGCATGGAAAATGATATTTCAATGAAGAAATATTAATTCCTGCACACAAAAAAAATGCTGTAACTAGGAAGTTATTTTACATAAAATTCACATATGGCTGACTTGCATCGAAAACAGCATTTTCTGGTCAGAAAACAGCCTTTTGTGCTCAGGAATTAACATTTCTGCACTGAGATGTTATTTCCCATACAGAAAACGCTGCTTCCTACACAGAAAATGCTGTTTTGTGTGCAACACAAACACATGCAAAATTTTCACAGAATAAGTCTGTGATTGCCAATAGCCTTTAAAAACTGCATGATTTTAGGTGGTTTCCTCACAGCAGGAAAAAAATTGCTGAAATTACTTGTTGCTACCTTTGAGAACAAACTAAGCGAGGAATTACATCTCTAGCAAGAAAGAGAATCCTTTGGGGATTTTTCTGGTCACTTACTGCAATAAAGATTTATTCACTCATCTTCAGGGGGAAATGACAGCATCCAATTTTCTGACAAAATACAAAAATAGGAATAGGGCAGATTCAACTATTTGTACCCTGGTTTTTCAATAAGCATTCTGTAAACGCAAGGGCAGGAATGATGAAGTCCTCTAGATGCAGTTGAGCCATCAGCTCAAGCCAGCATTACCAAAGCTGAGGAATTATGAGAGTGGTAGCCCAACAGCATCTGGAAGTCCACATGATTTTCAACCCTGTGCAAATATTTTAAAGGTTGGGAAGTCTCTAAATATAATACTGAAGTAGAAATATACAGATAGTGGTCATATTATTTTTTGTTTATGTAAGACTGACTTGGCACAGCAATTTTGCAAAAACTTCCAGGGATTCTTTAGGAAAGACATTATACTGGAAAGGGTTGCAATGGCTCTCCTAAAGAAGGCATGTATCTTAAAGCAAAATAAACGGATCTGCCTCCATATCTTTGTACAACAGCCTGACTCTTTCATGACATACATGAACTCTTTCATGTCATCATCATCAACATCTCCAAAAATTGTTGCCACATTTGTGCCATTGCCAAAGGTCAGAGTGAAATCACAACAACTGATATGTAGTGTCATATTTTCTTGCACACAAGTTGGCTCTCTGACAAACTTGGTTCTTGCGCGAGAGAAACAAGAATCCACTTTCTCATCCTGAATTCCCAGGATCCTCAGTTCTTTCTGCACTTTTTGGAGGTTGTCTAGACTGAGAGTTTCCACCTCATCACCACGCCATTCAAAGTAAATATCTTGTGTATTCTGTACAGACTTCCACTGACATCGCTCAGAAGGATCCAGAATGGTTACTTCACAATTGTTCTCTGCATACATAAGCTTCAAGGTGTTGCTCCCAAACTGACAAACACCTTCCCTGCCATGCTTTAAAGAGCTTCTGACTTTCAGTAAATCCTTCAGGATTCTAAAAAAACACTGTTTTTGTTGGTCAGTTGGAAAATCTTCCTCTACAGACTCAGTACAGGAATGATAGGTAGACTCTTCTGAAGTGGTTGGTGATCCTGATCTTTGGTAGCTATTTGTATCATTTTCTGAGTCACAAATGTCAGATTGCAACTCCAGTTCTGCTTCTGAGATCTGTGAGCTATAAACTGCAGGTATCTCTTGATTGATAACCTTGTGATTTTGTTGAGTTTCTTCTGGTTTCTTTATGTTATCATTGCCAAAAGATGACATTTTTCCTCTGATGCTTTCTGGTAACTCTTTCAAGTCCTTTTAACTATGTCTCAAGAGTTCTATTTTTTTTCCAAGACAGTTCAGTGAAACATGAGTGAACTCAAGCACTTTCGATTACTGGACTTCTGAGACCTTGAAATAGAATAAAAATTTTTTAAAAAAAATCAACTGTCAAATTTAACATGAAAAAAATATGGATGCGCTAACAATACTGTAGTTACTAAAGCTCAGTTTATGCATTACAGCATATCAAGTTTTCCACTAACTAAGCAAAGAGCATATCTAAGGAAACAAAGATTTTCCACTAACTAAGCAAAGAGCACATCTAAGGAAACAAGGATTTGGCAATTCCCTTGCCAAAGGATGAATTAAATCTACTAGTTTCAGTGTCTCTTCATTTCTCATTCTGTCTGGTCAAGTTTATCCTGAATTTTTAGGGATTTTTTTTTAATTACAGGAGAAATACATTTTGGGTGGGATTTCTCCTAAGATATTCATAACAGTGACAGCCAGCGTTAGTGTAATGGTTTGTCCAACAGTCAATTCTTCAGTGAGTCACACTCTCTCAGCCTAGGATAGGGTCACCATAAATCAGAGTCACCTTGAAGACACACAACAAAAACAACAAATCCATGAGAGCACAGCAACCTGTGCTAAATAGCAGAGGAATAGCTGGGATTTCTGCACTGTGTATACTGGAGAATATTCTACCACAGAGATAGTCCTCTGTGTATCTTACTGTGGTCATGCATCCTTTTTTTCAGTAGACATGAAAAGAGTTAAAAATCCTGTGAATATTGTTGCAGGAGCCCAGAGCCCAGACCAGTTCCCTTATATAGATTCATGGAACACTGTAGTGCGTTCTTCCCTACCGTGGTTACGGAGATGCCAGGAGTCACAGGCAAAAGTTTTGGTATTGAGGAAGGAGAAATTGGCTAAAAAGTTAAAACCAGTGTTAGAAGTTCCTGAAGAGGAACCCACAGAGCCATCGGCCCCCCTCGTCCCATTCTTAGGCTTTACACCGCTGCCACCATATACACCGCCTCAGGCGGGGCCAGATCAGCAGTTAGGGACTGCAGCAGCGGTGCCAGCAGCAGCCAGGATTGAGGTGGAGCACGCCCCTCACGCCGCAGGAGCAACGGCGTCTCCCAGAAGCACCGTCTCATCTCAGGGGACTAGCATAGACTACTCTCAGATGGCACTATTTATGTTGCAGGAGCCCAGAGAACACAGAGACCACAGAGCAAGAAAAAGAGTAATTTATTACGCGGGGGCTTTTGGCTGGATGTCTCCAAAAGACCAAAAGCCCTGAATTCAAGTTTCACAGCTCTTTTATAGACAAAGTTCACAGCATACACAAAGATCACAGGCAAAGATCGCAGGCATGTCTCGGTCCGCCCCTCCGGGGTCACAAATACCACATGCTGTTACTAGCTAATTACCCCCGCACTCAGACCCCGGAAAGTGCTTATCTACAATCTGCAATTACCGCAGCCAGTCAATAAACGACACCCTGGCTACGTGATCAACATCCTAGCTACCTGATACATTGGCTCTTGTGACCTTTTTACCCTTCTTAAATCTTTCTCCGTTCCTCTGACCTAAGCCCCCAGCTTCTACTTTATTTCTACTTTATTATTTCTAATTCATACCTATATCAATATGAGGTTCTCTGAAGGATGTTGAGATAACAGACCTGCATTGAAAGGAGTCTTTTGTTTGAAGAGCTGTCAACCCCAAGCCCCTTTCATGCTTACAGATGCCAGAATGAAAACTGGAGAAAATTCTCATATCTTGTTATCTGGTTGCATGACAAGCAACACCTGTCGAAATTCCTTCTTCTGTATAACCATCCTGTTCAGTTTTCAGTCTAGCAATCCTATTCACACCACAGTCCGCCCTCCACATTCGCTAGGGTTAGGGGCACAGAACCCCTGTGACAGTGGAAAAACCATGAATAACTCTAGGCCCTCCCAAATCATATTTAAGACATGAAAAACTATGATCACCATATTCAACTCACCATGGATTCCTTTGAGGCATCAGGGTTCCTTCACAAGGCAGAAGTGGGTGGCTTGTGGGGCTTACTGCCACCTCCACTGCTGCCCTGCACCATTTTTAAGAGAGATTTACCAGCCTCGTTCGCAGTTTCTCAGTTTCAGGCGGCTTGCAGTGCCTATTAAAATTGGCATAGGGAGGCAGCAGAGGTGACAGGAAATAGCAATAGCAATAGCATTTATTTCTATACCGCCTATCAACTAAGTGTTATCTAAGTGGTTTACAATGTATTTTTAGCTAATTGCCCCCAACAAGCTGGGTACACATTTTACTGACCTGAGAAAAGATGGAAGGCTGAGTCAACCTTGGAGCCTGGCAGGATCGAACTCACAACCTTATGGTTGCAGTACTGGCATTTAACCACTGCGCCACCAGTGGTTATATACCAGTAATAATAATCCATGAATAATCAGATCCACAAAAGTGAAACCCGCAAATGTGGAGGGTTGACTGTACACAGTTAGAGCACTATGATTCTGTTTTAACTGTTGTGGCTGCATCCTGTGGAATCCTGGGACTTGTAGTTTGGAGGAGACACTAGAGCTCTCATCCTTGCTTAAACTGCAAAGCCCAAGGTACCATAGGATGTTGCTGTGAAGATTAAAGTAAAATCATTGCAGTATAACCATGCAATGTCAAGGGGCCATGTGACATGTTCAACTTATCAATATCATCAATATCATCAATATTCCCGAAGTCCTTTTCACATACAATACTGCTCAGCCAAGTATCCCCCATCTTATACCTGTGTGTTTAGTTTTTGTGGCATATACCCAGAATTTTGCATTTCTCTCAGTTGAATTTTATTTTATTTATATCAGCCCAGCCTTCTAGTTCATCAAATCGCTTTTGAGTTCTGTTTTTATCATCTGCAAATTTGATAAGAAGTCCCTCTTCCCTATCATCTAAATCATTGATAAAAATATTGAAAAGAGCCCCAGGACAGTGTTTCTAGCATGGGCTTATGGTATATTAGATATCATTTGATATCAATAATTTGGCCTTCTTTACCCATTCCTCTCCACGTGCTTGCGAGGCCCCCGGACAAGCACACATACAAGCATGGCCGACAATAGCCGAAACATTCCAAACAAATCCAGGCAGGCCAGAAATAGCCAGACTGCTGCTTTAGGAGACCTCAAGGCAAGTACCGCATTATGTATGCACGCTACTTACAAAGGACTCCCTGCCCCGAGCAGGCAGCTTGACGAGCTGAATACTCAACTGTCAAGCACTCCGCATTTGCATACCAGCTGCTCTATTGACAACTCTGTCCTAATTCAATCATGTAAAATACTGACCTTTCGGAGGCTTTGTCTCTAGCCTGAAACTCATTGTTATCCCCAAGAACGGACTAGCCTGCAGCCACATTTTCACCTATAAGACCCCCTGACTTTGAGTGCTTCCTCAGATTGCTCTTGGCTTCCATCCCGCCTTGCTGTCACTTCGTTCAGTGAGCCTTCTCCTCAGCTCCTTGTGCAGAGAATCTCCTCTTCCACGAACTTCTTCTTCAGACTACCTGGGCTTCAGGACAGGTATAGTATTTCCCATACAAAGCCTCCTCTCAAAAACCCTCTATCCATCTCCTACCCTTATTTCAATAGTTACTTGTGTGAGTGTGTTGCATACACGTGTTTGACTGTACATCAATAAAACAACAATTATTATTTACTTCTGCTTGCTCCTTGACTCGGCCTGACCCCGTAGACATTGAGTAAAAGATCTCGCTACGTTGCCCTGCCTCTTGTAGTGCTAGCTTGTGCTCTTTGCTAATTCCCAACTTTGTAATATTTGGAGCGCACTTAGGTGTCCCTCACGGGACCCCCAGAAATCAGGGTAACAACAGAACCCTGCAGCACTCCACTTGAGACTTCAACCATTTCCACATTAGACTGTTATAATGCTATTATTCCACTTTCAACATCCTATGGAATTTGCAGTTTGCAGTTCAGGGAGGGGCCTCCTTTCCATTTGAAGCACAGCCACTGGTGACAACTCTTTAAGCATGGTTTTCCAAGTAATTATGGATTCATCTAATGATGTTTCCATCTATTTCATATTTAGTCATATTTTGCTAATCAAACTATCATGGGTGGGTGACCTTATCCCATGCTTTGCTGAAACCTAGATAAATTATATCCACAGCATTCCCATGATCCTCTAACCTAGTGACCTGATCAATAAAAGATATAAGATTAGTTTGGCAGGATTTGTTCTTGACAAACTCATGCTGGTTCCTACTAATCATTGTTATCAAGATACTTGCATAATCTGTATAATCTGTTTTTAATATTTTTCTTGGTACTGAGGTCAGGCTGACTGGCCTGTTGTTTCCTGGATCTTCTTTTTTTTTTTTCCTTTTTTGAAAACAGGAACAATGTTTGCTCGTCCCCAGTCCTCTGGCACCTCATCTGTTTTCCAAGATTTCTCAGAAATGATGGCAAGAGGTTTTTCAAGTAAGTTAGCAAGTTCCTACAATATTCTGGGGTGCAGTTCTTCTGGCCCTGCAAATCTGAACTCATTTATGTTAACTGGGTGATTCCTCACTAACTCCTTATCAGTCCTGATTTGCAACCCAAATCTCTTATGAAGATCTCTGCTGATACATGGAAGCACACAGTCCTTTTTTTTTCTTTTTTGTGGGGAGGGGGGTGGAAGCAAAATAGATATTGGCCCTTTCCACACGAGGAAATTAAGATGGGCCAAGGCATCTTGTCACGGAGGTTGTCTGCACCTTGGAGCGGACTAGGTTCAGACTATTTACCTTCGTTCTGCACCTAAGTCTGATTAAATGCGTCCCCAAGTAGTCATCCAGTGTGCTATTTGAAGAACGGAAGAACCAGGTTTTTCCATTTCCTGGATTGCGCCAATTCATACCTGCGCAGCTGTGCAGAGGCACACATTCGCACCAATGCGAACTGGGGACCAGCGGAGGGTGGGCTGTGGGTGTGGCCAGCTGCAGCGATTGGTCCTGCCAAACAAACAACAGGAAGCCACGGAGATAGTGTGAATCTATGAACTCCCACTGCTCCGAATCAGCATGGAACATACAGAGTAGCCCTGTGGAAGGACGTAAGGGAAAGTCTGCCCTGTTTCGAACCCAGAAGAACTGGTAAGAAATGGCCTGAAGCGATTCACTAGCCTCATGCGGAAAGGGCCATTGAGTGGTTTCATTGCACTGCCTATAAGTTTAGTCAGTGAGGTTTCCTGGCAAGAAGATGAACATTGCACACAATGCAGCACCCAGCAACAGATCTTTGTTCCTCTATCCCTGCAGGTATTTTTCCCTGTTTCCAGACTGTAATGACTTTTACTGATATGTGTGCTATTGCCACAAGGGACATGCCATTGGCTCCCAGAAACTGAGCCCCAAGGACTATGGCAGAAATTATATCTGCCCCTAAGGAAGTCAGTGACTCAGCAGAACCCAGCCCCTTTAGATCATGTGCTCAGGGAAAACCCACAGCCAAAAACAAACCAAATAAACCTTTAAATAAAAAAAAAGTGAAAGAATCAAGGGTGAACCCCAAAACACAGTTCATCTTCTTCTCTCTCCTCAGAAACTGAAATCCAGTGACTGAGGCAGCAGTTATATAAAGCTAGCAACTGCTAGCTCTGCCCTCAGGCAAATCAGTGACTCAGCAGAAGCCAGTGATGTATTTAAGTCTTTTGCTCCAAGTTTCAAGTCCAGTCTCAAATCCTTGCAAGATATTTTCAGGTCAAGTCTCAAGTCTGGGAGCCAACTTTATACCCCAACCTGTATTCCAGAATTTCTGGACAAAGTCAAATCAAGTCAGTTTAACTTACTTAACAATTAAGTAGAGTTGGCCCTCTACTTTTGTGATTTCGCCATTTGCAGCTTTGGAAGTGGGAAATAGGATCCTTATTACTTCTCATTTGCAAAGCTGGAGGCTTTTTCAGAAGTGAGGAATAGGATCCTTCTTATTACGCATTACTTAGACTTCAAGAGCTTTAGAAGGAAGGATCCTTCCTCCTCAAGCCTATTGCCTAACACGTTTTCTGCTCCCCTCTGAGATATGTTCCCTGCACTCTGGGGGTGAGTCTTTTCTTCTGCTCTTAGGAAGAGTTTTAGAAAGCTCCTCATATATGTAGTGGTGACAGACTGCTGAGCAGACCTCAACCCCACTTCAAGCCTATTGCCTAACCCATTTGCTGTTCTCTGTGGGAAATGTGTCCGCATTTTGGGCTTGAGTCAGAATGTCATGTGACCAATAAGTTGTAAGGTTTCTGGATGAATGTGTTATGCTACTGAACCAAGTGCAGCAAGTTAGTCAGTATAAATATGCAAGTCTCAAGTCGAGTCGAGTCAGTGTGTATTCCTGCCAAGTCAAGTCTAAGTCAAGTCAGTGAAGTGACTTAAGTCTGACTTGAGTCCCAATCTATCGACTTGAGTCTACATCACTGGCAGAAGACCTGCCTCCTTAGACTATGTGCTCAGAGAGAGCCCATGGCCAAAACTAAACATTGCCCCCCTCACATGCCTTCAAAAAAAAAAAAACCCACATAGAGTCAAGGATGTCCCTCAAAACACAGCTCCCCATCTGCTCTCTCCTCCCAGAGAGGCAAGAAGAAGTGGGAAGTAATATGAGGTGACAAGAGAAGTAGGAAAGCAGGTAGATAAAGAAACATTGGCAATATTATTTCCATTGGTGGCGAAGAGATTGTGAGATGTGCACCGAATATTTGTGTGAGAGAAATAGGATGTGGTTTCTGATTATGTATGAGACAGTCAGACTGAGAGAGAAGCCATAGTTCTGAAAGTTCAATGGCCTTTTCTCCCCGCAAGCAAAGGTGTGTGTTTAAGCATTCAGTCCTTCTGAACCAAAGTAAAAGCCTATTGTTCATTTTGGTTTACAGTAAAGCATTTCTTAAATATACTCAGATCTAGCAAAATGAAGGATAGTGAACTAGATGTTCACTGCTGGTGACCCCTCAGCTCTGACTTCGACAGTCAGTCATCTAGTTCACTAGTGCCCAGTAGACACCAGCTGCTAGAATTGCCAGACAGAAAACTGTACGCCATAAGATGTTCCCATGGAAAACAGAGCGGAATGAATTTCAACAGAGAGAAATGTAAGGTCCTGCACTTAAGCAGAAAAAAATGGAATGCATAAATATAAGATGGGGGATATGTGGCTCAATAACAGTACATGTGAAAGGAATCTAGAAATCTTGGTAGATCACAAACTGAACACGAGTCAGCAGTATGATGAGGCAGCCAAGAAAGCCAATGTGATTCTTGGTTGCATCAATAGGAGTATGGTGTCTAGATCGAGGCAGGTAGTGGTACCACTCTATTCTGCTTTGGTTAGACCTCATTTGGAAGACTGTGTCCAGTTCTGTGCACCTCATTTCAAGTAGGGTATCAACAAGCTGGAGTGTGTCCAGAGGAGGGCGACCAAGATGGTGAAGGGTCTGGAAACCGTGCCCTATGAAGAGTGGCTTAGGAAGCTGGGTATGTTTAGTCTGCAGAAGAGAAGGTTAAGAGGAGACATGATAGCTAAGTTTAAATATTTGAAGGGATGTCATATTGAGAAGCAAGTGGGCTTGTTTTCTGCTGCTCCAGAGACTAGGACAAGGAGCAATGGATTTAAGCTGCAGGAAAGGAGATTCCACCTGAACCTCAGGAAGAACTTCCTGACAGTCAGAGCTGTCTGGTAGTGAAATATGCTGCCTGGGAGTGTGGAGGAATCTCCTTCTTTGGAGGTTTTTAAGGAGAGGCTAGATGACCATCTGTTGGGAATGTTTTGATGTGTGTTTCTGCATAGCAGGGGGTTGGACCGGATGGCCCCCATGGTCTCTTCCAACTCTATGTTTCTATGATTCTATAGTGCTAGAACTTTTTAGCATGGAATGGCCCCACGGCTCCTGAGATATCATAGAGAGGCCCACTGAGCTACAGCTGAGACTCTCAGGTCCAATTTTTTACTATGTATTTTATCATTGTATTATTACTAGTAGTGCTTTTATCCACTGTGCTTTTAATAATTTAACTGGTGTTAAATTATTAGAGTTTTATCTTTCCACCAGGTGTGCTTGAAGAAAATGTGCTAGTTGCATGGGTCAGAAATTAAACTGACAATAGATACTATATTAAATATATGCAAGTAGATATTGGTACAGATAGTATGAAACAAACAGTATCTAAAGCATTGTTGTGGTTACAGACAGAGCTTGGTAAGTTATGTGCTTACATAGTTTGGAGTAAAGCAGTTTGACCTCAAAAGTTTTAATAAACTGCCAAGTTTTAGTGGAACAATTTATATCAGATAACCTGAAATAGTTATTAACGTAGGACAGGATAAAGACGGGTATTGTATCTAGAGCATTACACTTACAGCTTGGAAACTTCCTCTTTCTTTCTTTCTTTCTTTCTTTCTTTCTTTCTTTCTTTCTTTCTTTCCTTCTTTCTTTCTTAACTATAGCTCCCAGATTCTCCAGTACTCAGGGTTTTGATAATAGTTATTAATATTTCAATTTCAATTTTCAGGTTCAATCTTTGTTGTACAGTCATAGGCCATTTCTGCACTACACTGTTATAGTGTTATTATTCCACTATCAACATCCAATGGACTCCTGGGGTTTGCAGTTTAGAGAGGGGCCTTTAGAATTCTCAGCTAGAGAGCTCTTTGGCCTCAGTGGACTACACATCCCAGAATTCCACAGGATGCTGAAAATGGAATAATAGTGCTATAACAGTAGAATGCAGAAAGGGCCATAGTTAAGACACAAAGCATGATAGAAATGTTAAACAATATAAAATAGCCTGGGATAAGGTCAATCCAAGAATTGTTTAAAAGTTTTACAAACATAACAGGCTTGGTATCATTTAGCATAATTGAAAAAGGCAGACAAGATATATCTGCCTTTTTAAATTGTACTAAATGATACCAAGCCTGTTATGTTTGTACATGTATGTCTGAGTCATAATTTTATAAATATTAGCAGCAGAAAAAAAGGAACTTTGCCATGATTTCTGCTACATATTTTTAAATATCTCCTAACAGATAAACCAAGTACCATTCTGAGAGTACTTATAACAGTAAGATCGCTGGGGATTCTGAGAGCTGTAGTCCAGAAAAGTAAAGTACCTTAACAGTGGAGATGAAGAGGGGAATTGTGGCAAGTGGAACTTTTATCAGTCTTGCATATCAAAGTTCAGATGCTGAAGTTCCCCTTTCTAAACAATCAAAAGAATAGGAAATAAGTCTTCCTTTGCATCGGCTCACCCTAATTACATTTGGAGAACAACAGATTCTCATTCTGTGCCCCCATGTCCTGGATCTAAGCTGAAGGAGACCCTTGTAAGCATCCCACCTCCCTACAGAAGCCCTCAACCGCCAGAGGCCTGATCACCTACCTGAAGAAATATCTTCTTGATTCTGAACCTCCAAAAGAGAGAAATTCAAGACAGCGTAGTTTACAGAAAGAGGAACTGCAACAGATAGCCCAGCTTTGCAGACACAGAAACTGCTGCAGAATGGTTGCTTGTCTTTCTGAATAATGATGGGTGTGTGCATGGGTGTGAAAACCCTTTTGCTGCCTATCCTTACACTCACAACATGTACAGGAAAGAAAAGCAGAGTCAAAGTTGATCATGGGGGAGGGTGGGAGAGAAATTCTCCTCCCTTCACCTCATTTTCCCATTTCTTTTTCTGTTTTTTAAAAAAAAACATTTTTATTAAACAAGAGAAAAAGAAAGAGAAGCAAACCACAAAACCATATAACCATACATGAAACTACAAACACATCATCAGCATCAGCATCAGTATCAGCATCGCCAACCAAATAAGAAAACAACGAATACCTAACAAAACTACAAACATCTAACAAAACTGCACTTAAAAAACACCTACGAATAACTAAAAATTGTTTCCCACCCTTGTTGCATACAACTCTTAGTAAATACTTGTACTGAACTATTTAGTCATTACTACAAAAAAGTCTAAATTAACTTGTTGCTAATAGTCTTTGTAATCTTATCCTACAGTCAGAATAAATTTATTTAGTTGCTAAATAAAATTAATAAAAATGGTCATTATCAGTTGTACACCATTACTACCATACTACCATTACTACTGCCATGTTTAAGTATTTGAAAAGATGTCATTTCAAAGAAGGAACAGGCATCTTTCCTGCTGCTCTAGAGACCAGGACAAGGAGCAATGGATTCAAGCTGCAAGAAAGGAGAGTCCACTTGAACCTCAGGAAGAACTTCATGATGGTCAGAGCTGTCTGGCAGTGGACTATGCTGCCTCTGAGTGTAGTGGAGTCTCCTTCTTTGGAGGTTTTTAAACAGAGGCTGGATGGCCATCTGTTGGGAGTGCTTTCATGTGTGTTCCTGCATAGCAGGGGATTGGACTGGATGGCCCCTGGGGTCTCTTCCAACTCTGTGATTCTATATTTAAAACATCAAAAAAATACAGCTTAAAAATAGAGCACACTGCTTTATACACATGCTACAACTCCATAATGAAAACTGAGGGTCCAAAGACCTGCCTAAATAAAAACAGCCCCACCCTGCCAGCAGAAAGAAAGCAGAGAGAAGGCCAAATGGATTTCCTGTGGATGGGAGTTCCATGGGCTGGAAGCAGCCATAGAAAAGGCTCTCTCTTGTGTCCTCACCAACCATGCCTGTGAAGGTGGTGAAAATGAGCGAAACCCTTGCACTGCAGATCTTAGTGCTCGGCCATTTCCGCACTAGGCTGTTATAGCGCGATTATTCCACTTTCAACGTCCACCTTCAGCCCCCTAGGGTTTGCAGTTTCAGGAGGGGCCAGCCAGCCAGGATTCCATAGGGTGTTGAAAGTGGAATCATAACGCTATAACAGCCTAGTGCGGAAATGGCTCTCATGTTGGCTGACAGAAGGAGATACTGCTGGGCCACATGTGTGCCAATTTTCATCTGCAAAAAGATGGACAGTATGATCTTGTACAGATGCCTGAGAAAGTCTGCTTTGGGAGTATAGATACGAACACATCTAAACCATTATTTCCCACTCTTAACACATGATTCAGAACGCTGCTACCAGCAAGTTTCAGATTCAGTCGTCTTTACTTAAGTTCCTGCTACTCTACTGGAATCAGTATTTGACTGTTGGTCGGAATTCCCCCAATGCCGATAACACAAAACATAGGCTAGAAGCAGCTTTCAGCTGTGCCACTCCCTTCCTCCCATTTTTCTCTCAGACAAAAAGATATCAGAGGCACAGTGCTTCTACTTTGGAAACTGAGTTTCCTGTAATATGTATTGCTCTTTTTTTTTTAACTTCGTATCCATGGTACCTAAACAAAGAATTTGGCAGAATGCCTTCTGAAAGAAAGAAAAAACAACCCTCTGTCTTTCTTCTAGCGGACGAAAGTGAAAGTAGCCACACATACTATCTGGGAATTTAGAGCACAGACAGAAATATAATTTCTTAGGAAATTAGAGAAGAGGGAACCTACAGGGAACGACTCACTTTGGGTGATCGTGTATATCTGAACTGAGCACTGCAGGCTGCCCCAGATGGGACCATGACCAGCAGGTAAGGCTACTGTTGGAATGTTGTATAATGTTGTTTCTGCCCTCTCTCTCCCCCCTTGTAGGACCTCCTTTCTGACAATCTGCTGGGCTGACAGCATGGCATCACTGTTGCACTATCCCTTTAAGAGGCAAGCTGCCAGCTGGCCCTAACGTGAGGAGAAGTGATGCAGTCAGCTCAAATCTGGGGTGCTGTGGAAAGCTGCCAAACAGTTGGAGATGTTAGAGGGCTCTAACCCTGCAACCGCACCATAATTTTAAAAAAAAAAAAAATCCCAAGGGCAAGGGGGGCATGGGGAGACTTTCACCCATGTTTTGAGATTTCCAAGGCAATTTTTGGGCAAGGAGAGACCTTTTTTAACAACAGAAGTCACTTCCTGTTTCAGAAAAGGCCTTCCCAGGCCATAATTGGCCCAGAGGTATAGATGTCCCCCACACCTTCTATAATACATTTGTGGGTGCTTTCTGAAGCAAAAAATATTTCTAAAATATTTTTGCCAAATGCATTTTTTGATTTGGGGGGTTTTTTTGTAAAAAGATTTTCTGAAAAAAATGTGCAAATTTTTTTTTGTCCTGTAGGACCCTGGGGGCCACAAAGACAACTGGGGATGGGCTGCATTCGGCCTCTGGCTCACACTTTGCCCACTCCTGATATATAAGAATGTATGCTTTTGTTTCTGCACAATGCTCAAATATCCTTTTCTTTACTGATGCTAAAGTTCTTTCCCTCTTCTCATTTATTTTGTTGTGTGCTTTTAAGTCATTTCCTACTTATGGCAACCCTAAAGTGCACCTATCGGGGGGGTTTCTGGGGCTGAGAGTGTGTGACACACCTAAGGTCATCCAGTGAGTTTCCATGGCTGAGTGGAGATCTGAACTCTGTTCTCCAGCGTTGTAGTCCAATGCTCAAACCACTACACCATACTGTATCTCCTTCTCTATTTATTTATACACCACTTTTCCCCCAAGACCCTCCGTACTATACATAGATATTCAAAATTCGCCTTCAAAGTGTTATCCTGTGACTTGTGGGTCCCGTGAGGGGCACCCAAATAACCACGACAAGCACAACAAGATGGGGAAATTAGCTGGAGCACTCTCTTGACTAACAAGAGGCAGGGTAACTTAGCGGGGAACTTTTACCCTATGTCTACAGCATCAGGTCAGTGAGTAGGCAAATGGTTCAAATAACAATTAGATTTATTAAACAGTTATTAAAGAAAAGCACAAACACACTCCTATCTAGAAAAGGAAAATAGAGTTTCAAGGGGAATGGGTGTTACGCCACCTGTCCCGCAGTCCTGGGGAAGCTGACTGTAGAAGAGGAAACCCGGTGTGGCGGCCGAGGGGAATCGGCTGAACCGAGCGGCAGCAAGTCCAGAGCGATCCGGTGAGAGTTCCCAAGAGCTCTCAGAACTGGGGGGTTTTATCAGGGAAAGAACGACCGTAGGCTAGGCCGGTCTTGGGCGAAAACAATACGTTTTGGGTTGGAGACAAAGCCTCCGAAAGGTCAGAATTTACATGATTATGTTCCGAATTGATAATAGTATTGGTATGCAGATGCAGCTAGCTCGGCAGTTAAGCACTTAGCTTGCCAGAGTGCCTTCTCAGGGCAGAGGGGCTCTTTGTTTATTGCGCGTTGGTAATGAGGGTGTTTGTTTCAGGAGGTCCCCTAAAGCAGTCCTGGCTATTTCTGGCTTGGTTTGGTGGGAGCAACAAATAGTAGCCATGCCTAGCTTCGCGCTTGTTCGGTGGCCTCACAAACACTTGGCTGGTGGCAGAGCAGGGCCGAATTGTGATATCAAAATGATATCTTTGATTCACCAAAGTCCAGGCCAGTACATGGTGGTAACAAAAGGATGTTTGATAAATTTGGCAGGCTCTGACAAGAGGAACAGTTTTGTCAACTATTTTAAAACTATGATCATGATTTTTAGGAGAAGAATCCCTAAGTGTAGTTGGATATTTGGACATCATCTGGAAGGAGTACAATCATTTAAGTACCTGGGCTGCACTTTGCTGAAAAACTTTTTTGGAAACGTCATTTGGAAGCCACCAAAATCTAAAGCGTCACAGCTATTGGGCAACTTAAACCATTTTTCTCCTCAGGAGCAGAGCAGTTAATAAATCCAGCCTTAGTGGTTTTCACAGGTAAAATTAACATTCAAATACTGTATGGAGCAGAAATCTGGGGAGCAGATGGTAATTCTGATTTGGAAATTTTGCAGAATAAATAAATGTGACAGATGTTGGGGTCCCAGCAGCTCACCTTAGGGCTGAGTTGAGTCTCCCCTCAATTGTAGTTGATCTGTCTTTCTTAAGATTCTTGCAGAGATTAGACTTTTTAAATAATCTTTATTGAATAATAAAAAAGAAAAAATACAAAAGAACATACACTCACACATAACATCAAACAAAATAAGAACTACAAAAAAAATTGCAATAAACTACACATAAAGAAACTACAAAGCTACTAAACTAGCCACATATAACTAAAAGTGGTCTCTGCCCCTGCTGCCAGTAACAAATGGTAATCTAACAGTCAGCCCAAGCCATTAAACCACAAAGTAATAAAACGATTAAACTTGCTGTTTACTGTTTATTTTCGTCATAACTCTAAATCTACCCTAGTACTTGGTATTTAGTGATTTCAAATGAGTAATTAATAATTCTACCTTAGTTATTAAATAGAAAAAGGTATAATCAGCCCTTCAATAAATGTGATTAAACTATTCATTATTAAAACATTATTCTCTTATTCAAATAACTATTATAAGCAACAACTAAAACAAAGTAATATCAGATTACACTTCTTGCAATAGTAAAATTAATAAGGTTCATTGCACACCTTACAAAGTGTTCTGCTGTTTTATAACTTGCTGTTCTAGTGATTCGTAATCATAAATCATTTTTGTAAATCATAAACCCTAGAACAGTTTTCCATTATGAACATATTTCCATTACTTTCCATGTTTCCATTCATATTTCATTATAATCCAACTTCTATTATAATCAAAAATCATTGCTGCATCTTATTCATAAACCATTCTCTCATGCCATATATCATAGAACATTTTGTATTAACAAACACCTTTCTGCTTTCTTTTAATTTTTCTTATTCATCTTTCTGCTTCCTTTTCCCCAAAGTTAAATCATATTTAATTTTTTCTAGCAAGCTTCTTATCTTCAGAACCAAACATTGGTGTCTCACATCTTTTTAAGTATAAATCAAAACTTCAAGAGCTCCCCAGCAAAAACAAACAATCCTGTGAAAAAAAATCTGACCACATAGGAGCTCATCACTGAATTGTAATTCTCTTTCTTTCCAAGCAAAGCTTCCTGTAGATTCAAAGTCCAGTTGGCAACAATTTCCCTGTAAAACAAGAGTTCCTACTCCATGCCTTGATATCGTAACTTGACAGATGTAACTTGTATTGTAGCATCTCTTGTATTCTTTATCCCTTCTTGTGTACATTTAATTTCTAAGTCACAGCATCTCTCTTGCAATAGTTTTGTTCTGCCATCTTGTCTTCCTTGTTGACAATTTGTTGTTTCATCCAGTTGTTGTTTTTTAGGAACTTCATCTTCATTTTTATTTTAATTTCAGATTAAGATTTTGTGACCACACTGACAGTTTCCTGGAAGCCTGTCATATTTCTCCTCAATAGATGTGGTGGCTTGTCTAAATTCATCCAAAAAATGTAAAAGTCAACAAAAAAAATCCAGCAAAGAAAAAAAGAAAGAAAGAAAACTACACAGCTAATTCATCAGTCTCTTATTAATATACAGAAAGTCTTATTCCTTTATCAAAGTAATTCAGCTAAAAATGCAGTTAATCAAAAATATCCAAAAAAGAGTTGTTAAACATCCAAATTTATCAAACAAGAAAATATCCAAAGACACTGAATCATTTACAAATCCCAAACAAAAAAGGGTCGAAGTCCAAAATCAAATCCAGATGTATAAACAATACTTAAATCTTTAAAAAAATTAATTAGAAGGGGGGGAAGAAATTTTGTATTTACAACTTAAAACCAGGAAAAGTCCAACAAGTGTTCTAGATAAGAGTAATGAATCTTTAAAAATTTGGCAAGAAGGTTTCAAAGTTTATAAGAAATGCCAACACTCAATAGGCATCTTGTTTATTGTAGCTATAAAACGATAAAATCCAACTTTCTTACATGACAACAGGTCTGGTCGCAGACAATGTAACAGTGATGTAGACTTGAGTCATCTGACTTAGACTCAAGTCAGATGCAAGTCACTTCAGTGACTTGACTTGGCAAAAATTAGACACTAAACTCAACTTGAGACTTGCATATTCTTAGTGACTGACTTGCTGCCTTTGGTTCAGTAACATAATACATACATCCAAAAATCTTACAATTTACTGGTCACATGATGATCAGGCCCAAGACCAAAGTGTGGACACATTTCTCAGAGGGAACAGCAAATAGGTCAAGCAGTGGGCTTCAGGTGGGGTTGAGGTCTGCTCACCAGCCTGTCCCTACTGCATATAAGAGGAGCTTTTAAAACTTTTCCTGAGCAGAAGGCAACACCTATACCCAGAGTGCATGGCATGTATCTCATAGGGGAACAAAAAACGATTTAGGCAATGGGCTTGAAGAGTCATAGAATCATAGAATCATAGAAATGTAGAGTTGGAAGAGACCACAAGGGCCATCCAGTCCAACCCCCTGCCATGCAGGAAAACCCTCAAAGCACTCCCGACAAGTGGCCATCCAGCCTCCGCTTAAAAACCTCCAACGAAGGAGACTCCACCACACTCTGTGGCAGCACATTCCACTGCCGGACAGCCCTGACCGTCAGGAAATTCCTCCTGAGGTTCAGGCGGAATCTCCCCTCCTGCAGCTTGCATCCATTGCTCCTTGTCCTGGTTTCAAGAGCAGGAGAAAACAAGCCCACTCCCTCCTCGACATGACATCTCTTCAAATATTTAAACATGGCTATCATGTCCCCTCTCAACCTTCTCTTCTGCAGACTAAACATACCCAGCTCTCTAAGTCTGTCCTCATAGGGCATGGCTTCCAGGCCCCTCACCATTTTGGTTGCCCTCCTCTGGACCTGCTCCAGCTTATCCATAGCCTTCTTGAATTGGGGTGCCCAGAACTGGACACAGTGTTCAAGATGAGGTCTAACCAAAGCAGAATAAAGTGGTACCAATACCTCCCTTGATCTAGACACCATACTCCTATTGATGCAACCAAGAATTGCGTTGGCCTTCTTGGCTGCCGCATCACACTACTGACTCATGTTCAGCTTGTGGTCTATAAAGACTCCTAGATCCCTTTCACACGTACTGTTAGCCAGCCACGTGTCCCCCATCCTATATTTCTGCATACCATTTTTTCTGCCTAAGTGTAGGACCTTACATTTCTCTCTGTTGAAATTCATTTTGTTAGGCTTGGCCCAGCTCTCCAATCTGTCCAGGTCCTTTTGAATTTTGATCCTATCATCAGGTGTATTAGCAACCCCTCCCAATTTGGTGTCATCTGCAAATTTGATCAGCGTGCCCTCTATTCCTTCGTCCAAGTCATTAATGAAGATATTGAACAGCACCGGGCCCAGGACAGAACCCTGTGGCACCCCGCTAGTCACTTCTCTCCAGGATGAGAATCTGCCATTGGTGACCACCCTTTGGGTACGGTCAGTCAACCAGTTACAAATCCACCTGACAGTAGCCCTGTCCAGTCCACATCTTACTAGCTTCTTTGCAAGAATGTCATGGGGAACTTTGTCAAAGGCCTTACTGAAATCAAGATATACTATGTCCACAGCATTCCCTTCATCTATCAAGCAAGTAACTCTATCATAAAAAGAGATAAGATTAGTCTGGCATGACCTATTTTTGAGAAATCCATGTTGACTTTTCGTAATTACGGCATTGTTTTCTAAGTATTTAGAAACTGACTGTTTGATGATCCGCTCCAGGATCTTTCCAGGTACTGATGTCAGGCTGACTGGGCGATAATTATTTGGGTCCTCTTTTTTCCCCTTCTTGAAGATGGGGACAACATTTGCCCTCCTCCAGTCTGCCGGAACTTCTCCGGTCCACCAAGAGTTTTCAAAGATTATAGCAAGAGGTTCCGCAATGACCTCTGCTAGTTCTTTTAAAATCCTAGGATGCAATTCATCTGGCCCTGGAGACTTGAATTCATCCAGTGTGGCCAGGTATTCCTGTACTACCTCTCTATCTATTCTGTGCTGCATTTCCCCCACTTCCTCCCCAACCGCCAGGTTGAGTGTTTTTATCCTTTTGGGAAAAAACTGAGGCGAAGAAGGTGTTGAGGAGTTCTGCCTTTTTTCTTCCTCCTGTTATTAATTCACCATCTTCCTTGCGCAGTGACCCTATCGTCTCCTTCTTTTTCCTTTTGCTGCAGACGTATTTAAAAAAGCCCTTCCTTCTAAAGCTCTTGAAGCTTCAGTGATGGGGAATAAGAAGGATCCTATTCCCCACTTCTGAAGCTGCAGGTGGCAAAAATCACAAAAGTGGAGGGGCCAAGTCTACTTAAGTTGTTAAAAATGTCTTTATTTGAGTCTGTCCAAAAATTCTAGAATACAAGATGGGGTATAAAGTTGGCTCCCAGACTTGAGACTTGACCTGAAAGTATCCTGCAAGGATTTGTGATGCGACTTGAGACTTGAAGGAAGAGACTTGAGACTAGACTTGAGACTTGGAGTAAAAGACTTAAATACATCACTGCAATGTAATGTCCATGTAAGGAGTGGGTCTCCACCACCACCCCGCTCAACCGAAGCCTGCAGTTCCCTGGGGCCTCCATACCTGCTTTGGCTGCTCTGTTCCTGAGCAGACAATTCGCATGTCCTGGCTCTATGGAGTCTTCAGACTCCTTGTAAATCAGGGGGTCCACTAGCTTGATAGGGAGAGCCCTCTCTATCAGGCGTGACACTTCTGGGGACTGTGATCTAGCTGAGCTCACTAGACCACATCCTCCACTGATGTGGCCAACTGCCGAAATCCAGATTGAATAGACTCAAGGATCATTCCCTCTGCAAAATTTGTTGGCTGAAGGAACTGAGGCTTGGAGGTCGGGCCCAATTGTGTCAAGACAACTTAAAGGCTTACAACGTTAAAACAGAGGATTATCTTAGTCCTTACAACCTTAAAAACTGGATTTTTGATCATGATGCTAGTGAAGTCAGAACAGCCATAGCTGGGGCAAAGTTTTCAATTTGGTATCCACAGATTCAGACCATTCATGCAAAGCCACAGTATTTTGAAGCTGAGACCTTTTCTCAGCTCCAAAGAGCTTTCACAGGACTCAGATTCCAGCAGATGCCTTCTGCATATCTTGAAGGGAGATGTTGAGGTATTCCAATGACAGAAAGAAAATGCATTTTTGGTTGTAATCGGAATGATGACACAATTCATTACTCATTGTTCTGCCCCTCAACACAGATTTGTGTCACCTGTTATTCAGTAATACAGAGACTGCACACCCCAGAAAACAGTAGTGAAATTTTTGCCTAACATGTTATTATGCTGAATATTTTGAATAACAAATTTTTAATTTTGTTCATGTTATATTCCATACATTATAGAGGCCTGTGGCTATGCACAATAAAGTTTATGATGATGATATTTCAGAGAAGGAAACTGGCAAAAGCACCTCTGAGTACACCTCGCTGAAGAAAACCCTATGAAATTCCCCTGGTTGCCATAAATCCACAGGCAATTTGAAGGTGCATACATGCACACTTTTTTGTTATAGAACATCCATTAAACTTGCTGGAATCAATGTAGAACTGCCTCACACAATACCTACAAGCTAGAAGCAAGCAGATGGCTGCTTATTCATTCTTCTGGCAAGGCCTTATTAAGCGACTCCACAAAATTAACTCTTTCACCAGAAATCTGAAAGCAGAAAGTATATCAATGAATTGAGTAAACAGCATCATGGTAGCTTAGAAGAATGGAAACCACCTTTGCATTTTCACCCACATACTGCTAACATGAATTTTATACCTAGGTTTACCTTTGTTACTGTCATACAAAACTGTGGCCACATTCTTTCCTTCACCAGAAACAAAGCTCAGAATAATATCATCACAGACAATACTCAGGGTCATGTTGCTCTGTAGGCACTCGGGCTCTTGAATGAATTTGGTTTTGACAAGTGAAAAACAATCTTTAATTTTTTTATTCTGGAGTCCGATAATTTTCAGTTCATTTTGGACTTTCTGGAGGCTCTCTTCACTGAGGGGCTCCATGAAGGCATGGCGCCATAAAAGGTAAATATCTTTTGTTAGCACAACCTTCTGCCACGAGATTTCCCAACTGGCATTTCGAATAGAAACTTTGCATTTTTGGCTCCAATAGTCAAGTGTCAATGTGTTTCCATTGTGCTGAATGTGAGCTTCGCTACCATCCTCTGGATCACTGGTTGTTTCAAGTAATTGCTTTAGGAGCTTAAAAAAATAGTGCTGCTCTTCATGTTTCAGTGAACTCTTTGTGTCTTCCGGATATCTTGGCATTACATAGGCATTGATTGTTTCTTTAAAGATTATCTGAGGATAGTCAACCCCCTCAAAATAGCTGGGGGTCTGCCATACAATAACTCAAAGGGTGTTAGCCCAGTTGTCCGGTTTGGGGTACATCTTATCCTTAAGAGAGCTATGGGGAGCACTTCTAGCCAATGAAGTTTGGTTTCCTGGCACAATTTTGCTAGTTGGGTCTTCAACGTCCTATTCATTCTCTCAACCTTTCCGGAGCTCTGAGGTCTATACGCACAATGCAGTTTCCAAGTAATTCTGAGGGCTTCTGCCAGTTTCTTAACCACCCCATGAACAAAACTCGGGCCACTGTCGGATCCGATATGGAGGGGCAAACCGTACCTAGGTACTATATCTCGGAGCAGAGCTCGCACCACTTCTCTTGCCTTCTCAGTTCTGGTGGGGTATGCCTCTACCCACCCCGTGTAAGTGCACACCATCACAAGCATGTACCGGTATTGCCCCGCCCGCAGCATTTCTGTAAAGTCTATCACTAGGGACTCAAAAGGTGTGGATCCTTGATACTGCACCCCCTCTTCCTGCTTTGGTCCCTGACATGGATTGTTCTGAGCACAGGTCTGGCACCGTGACGAAGCCAGTGCTGCATATTGGCTTATTCCATCAATGAACACATCTTTCTCCAGCAGTTGAGTTAACACTGTCTTTCCCAAGTGGGTGGCCTCATGCACTTTCTGCACGACCTGCCACCTCAGGGATTGGGGTACATACCGTCTACCATCAGGCAGGGTCCACCATCCGTCAGCGTCCCTCTCAGCCTTAAGGTCTCGTTCTGCCCTCTGTCTTGCTGGGTGTACCTTGGGATTTGCTCATTTAAAGAGATCTGAAAGAGCGGCATCAGGAAATTTCCCTCCTCTGGTTCTCGCTCGGTGGCTTCCTTGGCGGCTGCATCTGCCCTTCGATTCCCTAGTATCACAGGATCTCGCCCACACTGATGCCCCTTGCAGTGCATCATAGCAACCTACGAGGTGCCCACACAGCCTCCAATAATTGTTCTACCTCTCTCCCGTACTTAATTTCTTGTCTGGAAGAGTTAATCAGTCCCTTCTCCTTGTACAATGCCCCATGTGCATGTAGAGTAGTAAATGCATATTTGGAGTCGGTGTAAATATTTACAGTTAGTCCTTCTGCCAATTCCAGAGCTCTGATCAAGGCGACAAGTTCCGCCTTTTGTGCTGATGTGCCAACTGGCAGTGCTCTGGCTTCTATCGTCTTCTCCTCAGTGACAACTGCACACCCAGCCTTTTGCCTCCCATGCTGCACAAAACTGCTCCCATCTGTAAAATAGGTGATGTCTGGGTTGGACCACGGGGTGTCCCGCAAATCCGGTCTGCTTGAGTACATTTCATCCATGGTCTGGAGGCAGTCATGGGGAGTGTTTCCAGATTCTGCCGGGAGCAGTGTGGCAGGGTTCAAGGTGGTACACAATTCTAACTTCACTCTGGGGTTTTCATATAACATTCCCTGATATTTGGTCATATGACTGTTCGTGAACCAATAGCTGCTTTTGTATTCCATCAGGGCTAGCACAGAGTGTGGGACTGTTACAATCAATTTCTGACCCAAAGCCAGTTTGTCTGCTTCTTTTACCAGCAAAGCTGTTGCCGCTACAGCTCTTAAACACCCAGGCCACCCTCTGGCCACCAGGTCCAGCTGCTTAGAGAGGTATGCCACTGGTCGCTGCCATGACCCCAGCATTTGCGTTAATACCCCCACAGCTACTCCTTTCTTCTCATCAACGTAGAGGTAGAACACCTTAGTTACGTCTGGCAAGCCCAGCGCTGGGGCTTCCAACAGCACCTTCTTGATCTGCTCCCATGCCTTCCTCTGCTCCTTTCCCCATATGAACTCAGACCTCTCTGGACCTTTGGTGGCTTCATACAGGGGCTTACTCATCACTGCAAAGTTGGGGATCCAGATTCTGCAGAACCCAGCCGCACCCAGGAATTCTCGCACCATCTTCTGATTCCGGGGCTCAGGCAGAGCACATACGGCTCCTTTCCTCTCCTGACCTAACATTCTCCTTCCCTGAGCCACCTGAAATCCCAGATACTGCACCTCTACTTAACACAATTGTGCCTTTTTCCTGGACACTTTGTAGCCGGCTTCCCATAGAAGCTGTAGTAACTCCAAAGTAGCCTTCTTACATTCTTCTTTGCTGGTAGCTGCCAACAGCAAATCATCCACGTACTGGAGCAGAACCCATTTTTCAGTTTCAGACCGGAATCTTTTCAAGTCCTGGCCCAAAGAGGTCCCAAAGATAGTTGGGGAGTTCTTCCACCCCTGTGCTAACCTGGTCCAGCACATCTGAGTCTTCCGTCCCGTCACAGGGTCTTCCACCTGAAAGGCAAATATTTCTTGACTCGGGGGGGTCAGCCGAATGCAGAAGAAAGCGTCCTTGAGATCTAAAACTGTGAAGTGTGAAGCGGTGGATGGGATTAATCCCATCAGGACATACGGATTTGGTACCACTGGATGTAAAGTCACTATGGCATCGTTTACTGCTCTCAGGTCCTGGACTGGGCGATACTCATTGGTCCCTGGCTTTAACACGGGGAGCAACGGTGTATTCCATGGGGAACTGCATTCTCGGATTATATTATACTTTCTCAGCCGATCCAAGTGCTTCTGAATCCCCTCTAGTGCTTCCCTGGGCACATCATACTACTTTATGCGAACCAGTACAGCATGAGGCTTTAATTCCACCACCACAGGGGCTATAAACCGAGCTAGGCCTGGGGGATTGTCTTCAGCCCATACTCCTGGGGGTCCAAACACAATTGGCTGCTCCCTGTAAGCCATTATCCGATATCGTCGCCAATCTTCCTCCATCAGATAGGTCACTGAAATATTCCTGGGCCCTCTAAAATTTACTTCCATCAACCCGTCTTCTTCGATGGAAATCTGGGCTCTCAATTTGGCCAACAGATCTTGTCCTAGGAGGGGCACGGGGCACTTAGGCAAATACAGGAATAGGTGAGTGACTTGATGCCTCTCCAGATCCACAGTTCTTTTCTCTAATAAGGAGTGTTGTTCTGTTTTTCCAGTAGCGCCCACAATTCTAATGGCACTCCTGTCTTTGGGGCCACTACTGAATTTAATACAGACCGTGCAGCCCCCGTGTCTACCATCATAGGGATGGCTCAGCCCCCTACTTGGGCTGTGACCATGGGTTCCTCGGGGCCGGGAACAAGGGGGCCCGGTCTTCCTAATCATAATTTTCCATAGCAGCCAATCCAAGAAAATCCCCGTCAAATCCTTTGCCTGTTGGCAACTTGTACCTCCCGTTCACCACTCTTCCTCTTCCTCTATTAGCCCCCCTTCCTCTGCCTCTATCCGCTCCTCATCCCCTGTTCTCCAGCTCCCTCTGCTTAGGGCATTCTCTTCTCCAATGCCCTATCTGGCGACAAAAAGCGCACTCATTGTGCCTCAGCATGGGCTCACCTCCTCTTCCAGACTTCCGACCTCTCTCTTTGATTGTTGGAGCATTCCTTGTCACCAGGGCCACAGCCAACAATTCCGCCTTTTTATGCATTTGTCTATCTTTCTCTCTCTTCTCCTCTTGGTCCCTGTTCACATACACCTTTTGTGCAATCTCCAACAGCTGGCTCAAATTCATTCCAGCAAACCCCTCCTGCTTCTGAAGTTTCTTCCTTATGTCGGGCTGGCTCTGGGCTACAAACGTCATATTCACCGTCTGCCGATTGCTGGGGTCGTCTGGATTCACAGGGGTAAGCATTAAGTAGCCTTTCCAGATAGTCTCCCAGGGACTCCATAGTCCCCTGAAGTATCTTTAACACTTTAGTCATGTTGACAGGTTTTTTCATTCTTGCCCTCATTGCCTCCACTAATAGGGCCTGATAATCAGTGAGCATGGCTAGCTGGTCTGGGGATTCGGGTCCCATCCTGGGTCCATCAGAGGGACTCTGCCTCTCATCCACTGCTCGGGATCCGCCTCTCCTGGGGGCGCCCAGTCTCCGGCTATCCGCTCTGCCTGTCTAATAACTCGCCTCCACTCTTCGGTGGTGAACAGAGTCATCAGTAGCTGCTGACAATCTTGCCAGTTAGGAATATGAGAAGCCATAATACTGGAGCAGAGCTCTACCATCTCCTGGGGTTTTTCAGTGTAAGTGGCATAATGTGACGTCCAATTAAGGAGATCTGAGGTAGTGAAAGGGGTGTGCTGGTAACTCTGAATCTGCCGGTAACCTTCCTCTCCATCCAGATCCACCATCACTTGGCTGACTTGTCTCAAAGGCACCACCACCTCTCCACCTTCTCCAGCAATATCTCCTGCTCCCTGCTTGGGACGTTCAAGCCTGGGTCTAAGGTTCCACGGCAGCTCCCCTGCCTTAGCCCTCTCCCGGACAACTGGGTCTAACATTTCTGATCCCCCAGCCATGGTTCTTAACTGCAATAAGGGGCCTGGGTGTGCTGCCCCAGGAGGCAGTGGCGCAGTGGCCAAGGGAGCCAGTGGGGCGGGTGGCATTGGAGGCGGCGGAACCATGTATGGGGGAGGGGGAGCACTCGGTTCCTCTGAAGCCAAATCTGGCAATATCAGTCTCATTCCTAGTTTCCACTGCATCTTGTCCTGCCTAACCAGCATTGCTTTACAGATTTGCTCCTGACATTTCTGCAACCACAGGGGATTTTCTGTAACCACAGTGTCCCATGAATCTATGCATGACTACTGGTCAGGGTTTCCAACCACAACTGAGTACACTGCCTTTACTCTAGCGGGTTCCAGGCTTCCCTCCAGCGGCCACCCCACTCCGAAGGAGGGCTACTCTACCTCACACAAATTCTGCAAACGTGTGGATGTCATTGGCGGACCTCCATAATCTCCATTAAATCCCTTCTTAAAATTCTTTAACATACAGTCCAGAGGAGTTTGTCAGCTCATCCCCCTCCTATTTCCTCCCAGATTTTAGACAAGACACAGTAAGAGAAAAGGGCGACCCACGGGTAAGAGGTCCCATGTGTCAACACAAGGGGGGAGACACCAATTACTCTTGCACCGACCCAGTCATCCGGAAGATCAACGGCATGAATCTGGCAACTGCGATGCCTGACAGCCTATTCACGCGTCTTTCATTCAGACAAACAACCTCCCACGCCCTGTGAACCACCTTTAGAGACGTCTCTTTATTGTTTACCATTTTTCCGAAGTCTTCGCAGGTTCACTCTCCACCAACCGAGAGCTACTTGGGTGAGACTTTAGGGGAGTGATCAGGTCCCCTCTTGCCCCTTGAAAATGTAAGGGGGGTCTACTCACCAACTGCCATGGGAGGCTGAGCTTCCAGCTGTGACCTCGGGTCCATTGACTGGAACACTGCCGCCAGGAAAACCACCTCTCCCTCAACCAAACCTCTTCGACAAAAGTCGAGGGCGCCCTGGGTTTTGCCAAGAGGGGGGCAGCGATCCCCGACGCCCAAGCGTTTGTCAAGGGGGGCAGAATAGCCCCTTCTCCTGTTTCCCGACCAATGCACCAGAAATGTTGTGGCCGAAAAAGAGACAAAGACCTCCGGGTTTTCAGGAAAAAACTAGAAGCTTTAGTCTTTAACGATTTGATCTGTGCAGGGCGATAGCGGAAATTGCATTGTCCAAAACTGCCGCCCCGATAGATTAAGACACCCAGGTTATATACCTTTACTTTTGGTAATCAATTACATCTCCAGCCTAACACAAACGAGTACAGAAAACAAAGGCTACAGTGGTAGAAACGATACAAATGCTCTATGTAGCAAGTTAGAGAGAATCCTATCCTCCCCAACTTTCCCAGCCACTCGGTGATTAACAGAACAAAACAAGCCTTCAACAAAACAAGCCTTCAAGGCTACATGTCTGCAGTTGAGATAAGGGGGACACCTGCTGCTTCAATTCGCATATTCCGTGTATTTTCTATTCAAACAGTGTATTCCTGAATTTAACCCTTTCATCATCAACATGCAAAGTTTGGAAAGGTCTAACCTAGAGAGTGGAAACTGCCTTTGCTTCAGGATTTAGGGCTGTGATTCTTCAACCTGATATTGTGCCGGCCCCATTCTTCCTGGTCACAGCTATGCAGAATTACCAAATGACTAACGTTTCATTCTCAGATATTAGGAAGGAGAGGAGGGGATTTCATTAACAGCATGTGAGTACCTGTTTCACCATATTCCTATTGGTTTCCTATTAACACTAAGAATAGCTTGAAATGGAGAGGACAAAAGAAAATGGAATGGATGGAAATTGGTGAGGGAGGTGCACCAGAGGTAAAGCTCCAAGTGGGTAGGAGTGCCAGAGTGAGAACTGGAGGAGCCTCCTTATGTTGTGTAAGAGGAAAGTTCGGCAGGTGTTGCTTGTCACCTGGTTGCCTGAGGAGCAACACTTGCTAAAATTTCCTCTCCTCCACACCATTGTAGCTGTTCTGTGTCTTCAAGTTCTTTCTGAGTTCTGCTGACCAAAATGTGAAGTTATCACAGGGTTTCACAAATCTTGGCAAGATTTGTTCATGAAAGGTACCTAAAAAGGATTTGTTGGCCTCTTGCACCATTTATATGAAAGGAAAAATTTTTCAACCATAAAACAGGGGACTTCCCTTATAATTAAGGAGACTTGCCTGCCCTACAAGGGACAAGTTTTCCAACCCTCAAATAAGGGACATCTCTTAAAATAAGGGACATCTGACTAGCCTAATAGGACTAGAAAAAAATCCCCCCTCCAACCCACAGGCAGTGCTGGCTTAGATGGACCAAGAGTCCAGCTCAGAATAAGGCAGCTTTCTATTTCCCTTACTATCCTCTCCCCAATACTACTAGTTATTCAGTGGGAAAAGTGAACCTATAATTGAGTTTCTTGGAAAGATTTATTCATGAAAGATATATAGAGCACAAGCTGAACATGAGGCAGCAATGTGATGCAGCAGCTAAAAAAGCCAATGCAATTCTGGGCTGCATCAATAGGTGTCTAGGTCAAGAGAAGTGATGGTACCACTCTATTCCACTTTGGTCAGATCACTTCCTTCTAGATAACTGTGTCCAGTTCTGGGTACCACCATTCAGAAAAGATATTGACAAGCTGGAATGCATCCAGAGGAGGGCCACAAAAATGGTCTTTCTCCTCAGAGACTGAGCTCAGCAACTGAGGCAGCAGTTATATACAGCCAGTGGCTGCTAGCTCCATTATCAAGCAAGTCACTCAGCAGAAGCCTTGCCTCTTTAGACCATGTGTTCAGAGAGAGCCAATGACCAAAAACAAACAAAAGCTCCCACACATGCCTTCAAAAAAAAAAAAAAAAAAAGAGTAAAGGATTTTCCCCAAAACACAGCTTCCCATCTGTTTTCTTCTCAGAGAGACAAGAAGAAATGTGGAGTAATGTGAGGTGACAAGACAAGTAGGAAAGAAGGTAGACAGGGCAACATTGGCAATATATTTCCATTGGTAGGGGAGGAGATTGTGAGATGTGTACCCATATGTGTGTGAGAGAGATAGGATGTGGTTTCTGATTGCGTATGAGACTGAGAGAGAAGACATAGGCCCTTTTCGCAGCTTACCTTTTAACGCTGCTGGGTTGGGGTCCTCGCGCGAGAAGCCTGGGCAGGAAGGCTCTCGCAAGGCTCCTGCTTCAGCTCCGCAGCTCCTTCCTGCTCGCGCAAGAGCCCCACCCGTGCTCTGCCCCTTCCTTCTGCAGTGCAGCCTGGGAGTTGGACGCTGCAGTGAGGAGAGGAGCGCGACCGGCCCAGCTCCAGAGGCTCTGCACAGCAGATGAGTGCGACCCAGACCTGTGGGGGTTGTGCAAGCACGGGTCATTTTCGGCTAAAAGCCGGGGGGAAAATGCGTGTTCGCTGCGTGTGAGGGCCTTGAGCGTCACATAAGTGAGAGTGCATCATGCAGACCACTCATCTCATTTACGCGACACTCAAGGGGTCCTTTCACTTGCAAACTGCCATGCGAAAAGGGCCACAGTTCTGAAAGTTCAACAGCCTTTTCTCCCAGCACACAGAAGTATGTATTTAAACATTCAGTCCTCCTGAACCAAAACAATATCTGTTGTTCATTATAGTTTATAGTAAAGCATTTTTAAATATACTCAGACCTTGCAAAATGAAGAATAGTGAACTAGACATGGTCACATCCACTGCTGGTGACCCTTCAGCAATGTCTTTGGCAGTCAGTCATCCAGTTCACTAGTGCCCAGTAGGCACCAGCTGCTAGAATCGCCAGACAGAAAACCTTTAATGGTTATGCAGCCGTGGGAATTTCAGCAGGCATTGCTTGTAACCTAGCTGTATGAGAATCAATACCTGCCAAAATTCCCTCTTGCGGACAACCATTAAACGTACAAGAGCCATTCTCCAGTTTTTATTCTGGCAAACCTAGCTGGCATTGGGTGTAATTTCCTAATGAGGCAAAGCCTTATTAGCTATAAAAACCTCCTTTCAAATACTATGTGACCAGGATCCCCTTTACACTACAAAATTGTAGTACTATATTCCACTTTAACCTTGGGATCTTAACCTTGGGATTCCACCTTAATGTTGGGATTTGTAGTTTGCTGAGCCACAGGAGCTCTCTAGTTGAGAATTCTAAATACGCCTCCCTAAATTGCAGACCCCAGGATCCTATAGGATGTTGCCATGGCATCTGAGGTGGAATCATAGTGCTAGGACTGTGTTACCATGCCATACACTCCCAATCTGTGATACAGTATGACTGGCTATAAATACTGTTTAATTGGCATGAAATAAATATAGCACTTAAGGATGAAAGCCATGTGGATGAGAAAGGATCCTGGCTGGAAGCTTCAAAGCTGGGACAAAGGACCTCAGTATGACAGGTAATAAGTTCAGGAGGATCAATCAGAGAGCCTGAGCTGATGAGTTTTAGATGGTCCTCTGAAGTATTCAAGCTGAGGGAACAACAGCAAATGAAGCTGCTAGAAGCAGCATCCAAAAGGTCAACATCCTGTTACCTCTTCCCATGGAAACAGTCCTTTTGTTCCCTTACCTTTCCAGTCATTAAGAAGTGATCATGATTTCCCTCAATGCTTTGTCACCTGCCGCAAAGACAATCAGAACCTTCCAGACCCCTTTGTTGGCTCTGTCAGAGAGCAATTAATACATTCCCCTTCAGGATAAAATAAGGTATTGAAACCCTGGCTTAGACATTGGCTTTTTGTTACTACTTTGGACATATGTTGTCATATTATGCTGCGTGAGGGCCCCCACACTCCTGTTCATTGTATTGACTTCAGATCCCCAGTCTGAGACCTCTCATCATGATCCTCTCCCACTTCAGAGATGGTAATTATCACCCGTTCTACCCCCAAACTCTTGCTATCCTTTCTCTCCTTTACCTTTGTTAGCCTTGTGTGGTTCATGAGACTGCTTGATTGTTTGTGTGTGTAAATTCTCCCAGTAAAGGCATTCTTTTGACTCTCAATTAGTACTGATATACACGAGTGAAAAGGTCCCATGGTCAATACACACAGCCACCACAGACCACCTTTGAGCTATAATTCCCCATCCTTCTAAGGAGACACTGGCACTTTCAAGCTCTCCCCTCTCTTCTTTAGCACAGAAGGGTCCCAGGATTCCCGGGGTATCATAGAGAGATCCACTGAGCTACAGCTGGGACTCTTGGGTCCAATTTTTCCTATTTTATTGTTGCATTATTGCTAATAGTGTTTTAAACAGTCTCAATTGTGTTTTTAATAATTTAACTGGTATTCAATTGCTAGTGTTTTATCTTCCCATAAGCGCACTTGAAGAAAATGTGCTAATAGCATGAGTCATAGCCTCTAACTTCTGCAGGAGTTTACTGCATACCTTGCAGCTGTAGGCAGGTCCACATAGGGACTACAAAACACAGCATCCAAACACGAATCAAAGAACATGAAAGACACTGCAGACTGATCCAGCCAGAAAAATCAGCAGTAGCAGAACATGTTATAAACCAACCTGGACACAGAATGCTTTTTGAAAGCACAGAAATTCTGCACCATTCTGACAACTACTATGTCAGACTACCCAGAAAGGCCTTTGAAATCCATAAATACATGGACAATTTCAACAGGAAAGAAGAAACTCAGAAAGTAAACAAAAGTTGGCTACCAGTACTGAAAAACACTAAAATCAAGACTCAAAAATATGTCAATGAACACCACGCAGACCTAGGAGGTCTTTCTACAGGAAACAATACAATGGATTGCTAACGAGTACTTAAATGCACTCACAACTGTTATGCATATCCCCTGAGTAACAATGCAACCCTGGAGGCTAGTCCACTCAACAATGGGCTATCTCACAGGCCAGCTGCATCACTAATGCATCACAAATGCAAATCCTTCCCACCCGGGGATTACACAGGTATATATACTCCATTCCATCTCCATGTATCCAGATCCTCTGAAGATGCCAGTCACAGATGCAGGTGAAACATCAGGAGCAAATACTACTAGAACACAGCCTCATAGCCTGAAAAACCCACAACAACCCATGATAGAAAAGTTAAGCAATAGAAAACAGACTGGCATAATGTCAATCAAGAACTGTTTAAACGTTTTAGAAACATAACAGGCTTAGAATCATTAAGCACAATTTGAAAAAGAGAGACAAACTCCAAATATTACATATATGTCTGAGTCATAATTTTACAGACCTTAGCAGCAAAGAAAAGCAATTTTGCCACAATTTCTGCCACACATTTTAAAAATATCTCCTAACAAATAAACCACGTACCATTCAGAGAGTACTTATAAGAGCACTAGGAATTCTGAGAGCTATAGTCCAAAAAAAGTAAAGAAGGTCCTATACCTTTAACAGTGGAGAAGAAGAGTGGAATTTTGGCAAGTTGAACTTTTCTCAGTCCGCGCATCAAAGTTCAGATGCCTAATTTCCCCTTTCTAAACAATCGAATAGGAGCTGGGTCTTCTTTAGTATCTGCTCACCCTAGTTAAATTTGGAGAAAAAAAATGCTCGTCTTGCACCCCCCCCCAAGATCTAAGTTGCAGAAGACCCCTGTAAATGTCCCATCTCCATACAGAAACCCAAAACCACTAGGAACCTGATCACCTACCTGAACAGAGATCTTCTTGATTTGGAAGCTTGAAATGATAGAAATTCAAGTTTTGCAAGCTTTACCAAGAGAGCAATGGCAGCAAAATATAGATCATGAGGAGTGTCTGCATGTGCCTGATAAGCTGCTTCTGTTATCTTTTGAGTTGCATGCAGAGTGTTAACTAGTAACACTCAGTTCACCAGTTTAAAAAGAGTCAGAGCACCCAGTAAACAGAGTGTTTCTGGGAGTGGGTTAGCTTCTTAGAGACCTAAATAAGGGGCAAAGAAGTAACCTGCCCACCTCGGAAAGAGATCAGAGAGTGGAACATTGAGAGGGAAAATAACTCTTTCAGCTGGAAAAGCCAGAGGGGTATATGAATGAGGTTCTTTCAATGAGATAGAGAGAGAGAGAGAATTAGTCTTGGTCTGCTCAAGAGTCTAAAAAGAAAAGACAGAGGAGAGACCAAACTAATATTGAGTTAGGTCATAAAGTCTGACCTATATACTTGATAAAGTAAGGCCCTTTTCGCCTGCATTTTTTTGCGCGAGTGCCCCTTGAGCGTTGCATGAATGGGAGCATCGCTCCATACGACACACTCCCACTTGCGCGACGCTCATTTTTTTATTTTCGGCTGTAAGCCGAAAATACTGCGTGCTCACGCAATGCTCGCGGTGCCGTTGCACATTTGCCTGCATGCGGTGCTTCGCCGAGCTGGTTACACTTCCTTCCCCCAGCGCAGCCTACAGCTCCCAGACTGTGCTGTGGAAGGAAGGGGCGGGGCACTAGCGCGACAGTCACGCTACCAGGAAGCCGATGCGGGAGGCAGAAAGGCTGTAGTGAGCGGCGAGCGTGAGTGGCTGCTCGCATGAGCGCCGCTTGCCACTGCTGCAACGAAGGAAAGGTGTGAAAAGGGCCTAAGTCTATGTAGAAGGAAGGCCAAAGTAGAAGGAAAGCCAAAGGCCTGTTAACCTACAGAAGTGTTTGCCTGTGAATATATGGAAGTCCTTTGCTGTTTGAAAATGTTGATTTGTCCAATACCTTTTCCTTATTTGCTGTTCTAAATAAACTCACATATTTTTTATAACCTTCTGATTCAGTAGAATACATTACATTTGATTTAATTCCTTACCACATGCTACCACAAGTTATATCTTCTGTTGGGTTTATCTTTAAGAAGCTTTGCTCTTTTTCCACAGAGGTTGTGGTTTTAGGGAAAGCAAGAGGCGTGATAACATTTTGGAGAGGGAGCCAGGGGGTGGTAATTGTATAAAAGAGTGCTACTTCTCCAAGGAAGGAGAAAAGATTTTTTGCCGATTTTCACATTTTTCTTTGTTTCTATATATTTCTTGTTGCATGAAAAAGCCCCTAATAACCACCTTTCCTGCTTCCCAGACAATATCATCTGCAACACCTTTTCCTATACTTTCCTTAAAGTATTGATTTATTTCTTTTCTTACCTTTTCAACCATCTTCTCATCTTACAATAATTTCTCTTTTAAAACCCATTTATACTCTCTTTTCCTCTCTTGGATCGTCATTATCAGGGAGTTATGATCTGATAATGTCCTTGGCAGAACCTCTGTTTTTTTTATATTCTTCACCAGTGTTTTAGATACCATGATCATATCTATTCTAGACCATGTCTTATGTACCTCTGAACTAATAACTACTTTCTTTCAATGCTTTCTCTATTCCTTGTTCTTTCTCTACCTCTTCTTTCTCTTCCTCTTCCTCTTCTTCGTTCTCTTCCCCTTCTTACTCAGATATTTCTTCTTCGTTCTCTACATTCTCCTCATTCCTTTCCTTATTTAATCCTTTGGTATTCTCTAATGGTGTCTCTTCAATGTCTAAATCATCCGGTATTCTCTTACAATCCTTTCTTGTCTGCTCTTTGTATTCTCCTCCCTCTCTTCCTTCATCTATTTTTACTTTCTCTCTAAACTTAGGGTTTGTTTCATGGTATTTATTCAATTCCCCTTTATGGTGTTTTACAAATTCTTGTGCTTTCATAATAGAATTTAGAGTATATCTCTTTTAATGTAGTGTGAAAGTGACCCCTTTTGTTCTACACCATCTATATGTGATTCCATTTTTTAAAGATTTGAGTTTGAAAATAATATTCCTTCCTCTTCTTTAAGATTTGTAATGTAATGTCTTTAAATATCTGCAGCTCTTTATCATCTACCACCAATTTTTTTGAGTAACTTTGTTGAATCACTAGATCTTTAACTCTTTCTCTTAGAAAATAAACCACAACATCTTGAGGTAGATTTCTTTTTTTAGCTACAAAAGCATTTATTCTGAACATCTTATCAATCTCGAAATCTAGTTGTTCAGTGTTCCAACCTATGAAGTTAGCCAGTGGGGGTATTAACGGATTACATAATTCTTCTCTGTAAGTCTCTTCTAGGTCTCATATTTTTAAACATTTTTTTTCTAAATTTAATTTCTGCATTTCTAAACAGCTGATCTGTATGGGTTACTCTTTTTTCCAATTCTGGTGTTTCTTTTTCCAATCTAACCATCCTATCCTGTAAATCATCAATCTTTGTATTCATTATCTTCATATCTTTTGTTATATTTTCTAGCTTTTGTCCAACATTTTCCATTTCCTGTTTCATATCCCTTATATCGTTAGCTACTTTTCTAATTTCCTTTTTTAAAGTCCTCTCTGAGCCTCCTCACTTCTTCTAATATTGATATTCCAAATTCCATTACTTTTGCTTGTTCTTCTTTGATTGTTTTTGTAATTGTTGTTGTGGTAATACTGCCTTTCTTGTTCCTGATGCCATCTTTGTAATCAATTGATTCCTTTTTTCTCTTTTTCCCCTTATTTTCCTATTTTCTTCTTTTTGTGTTTATCAATAATATAAATTTAGTTATCAGTATTTTATGAAATGCTGTTCCAAATGTTTTTGTTGAATTGAGTTAATCTATTAACCAGTTCTCATATTTCATGTTAATTGGCTTATCAAAATATCTAAGAAGTTATAATCCAATCAGGTCAAATATTCCAAACTGATTTGATGTCAAACAGTCCAATAGAAGCTACATATAAAAAAAGAGAAGAGATGAGAAAGACTAAGCATAATTAAGCTAACACTGTCAGATATATACACTATACCCACAATATTATATCTTACAATATATCTTTAGCCAACTATCACACATTAATTCACCTTTTTTATTGCTACAATAAGCTGTAGTATGTTATATTTGTATGCTTAATTTTGGCGATTTAGCTTTTTGAGGTTAGATATCATAAAACAAACTATATTCTAACCCAAAATTCATTAAATCCTCCTATAATTATCTCCAGTTCATGTCCAATTATTTTTCTTTTCCTGTATACTCTAACTAGTCAATCTTTCATCTAGTGCAGTTCAATTTCAATTCCTTCTATATGCAGGTCATTTATATAGATGAATACATTTTCTTAATACTAATTAATTAATTAATTAATACTAATTAATCAATTAATTTTCTTCATTAATAATTAAATTTACCAGATTATCAAATATCAAATCTAATCAATAATCCTATAAGATTTTACAAATAGTATCCAATACTCCAATGAAATTTCACAATTATTATTTTTCCTAATACAATCAGAACCAGATATAAGGAAGAGGAAGAGTAAGAGTAAGAGTGGTACAATACTTCTCTAGTAACCCAAGAGGAAGTGGGAAACCAAGATAAAAATGAGGAACCAAAGCCAATCAGAAACCAATCTGAAACTAAATTTTACAGTCCTTTATAACTTCTAATTATAAGTGTCTCTCTTAATTTAAGTAATCTGTTTTTCTGGGTGTAGATCACTCTTCTATTCTGCAATTTTAATTGAAGTCTCTTATAAAGTCCATCAGTTCTTTTAAATTTTCTTTTCTTGCCTTTCTTTTCTATTACCATCTTTTACTTTTACGTCTCTTACTGATTTCGAGATTATGTGGTTAATATTGTTTGTGTGAATAACGTTCGACACTACAACAAGAAGGAGAGATAATAAAGCTACCACACTAACAACATTTCCACTAACAATTTATACTACAAAGTTCAAAAAGGATTCCAATTGCCCCTTCTTTTCTTCCACTTTCTGTCCTTTGTTCTCTTTCTCTGTCACTTTGTCGTTATTTCCAAAATATCCAAAGTATCTTGTCTCTAACACAATGTTCCGATATTCTCAACTCCAGTGTTTGTTGCAGTTCTTACACTAGGTGTTTATCAGTGCAAAACAAATTTACAACAAATATTTAATCATTTTACTTGCCAACAATTCACCACTCTTTTCAAACTCAAACTCTATAACTGTGGGGTGTGTGTCCAAGCAAAGCCTTGAGTCTCTGGCTGATTGCCTCAACGCTGCTTCTCTTTACCACTTTGTCCCTCCTCACACATTGAAAACGAGAACCTTAAGGTGATTTAACCACAGCTACTCCCTTTTCTACCTCAAAGAGTGCCTTAGGATATTTAATTTTCCAATCTGATGTGGAGGCCTCTTGTGCTGGGTATTTTTAATGGAACAAACAGAAAAAACAACAACAACGCTTAACAAAATTCTTCTTAAACAGTCTTTAATAGTGGTGGTGAGGATTCCCCCTTAAACGGAGCCTTCCAAAGGTAATGGTCAGCTTAGCAGACCACTTCAGCATTTTCCATGTCGCGTTCTTTCAGAAATTTTCCTGACACCCCCGCTGGCAAATTGGTCCTTTCAAGCACCTCCGGACGGACCTCTCTCCCAAGAGGGTACTTGCCCCACTATTTTGGGATTAATAGTGGGTTCCCGACCCTTTGGGGTAGCAGTCTTTCCCACAGCTCTGCAGGAAGACCGCCAAGTTCCTCACCGCAGCCACCAGAAGTCCTTCAAACTGAGAAGAAATTTGGATGAGGAGAAAACTCAATGGTAGACCAAGCTTAACATATCGCACCTCTGCTTCTTGTAAGCGTGTTAGTGCTGCTCTTCTTCTCCCCTTGCAACCTCCAGAGGTGGTGATGAGTTGAGTTACTTGTGGAGGCTCTACCGGTGTAGGCTGCCATGGAGCCCAAGCACAAAGAACTGCTGGCCCAGTGTCATCAGAGCCTGGTTTAGGCCACAACAGAGGTGGACAAGGTAATAGATCCCCTGGAAGCAGCGGGGGCATTGAGCCCCCACAACTGGCACAAGCTGATGGAAGCCACAAGAACAGCAGCAGGAGAAGAAGGTGGTGGTGGTGGTGGAGAAGGAAAGAAGCAAACCTCTGTTGCCATGTGCAAGGCTGATCTGCTCATCAGCTGCTCTTGCCTAAATATCAGGATCACTTCCAGGACCTGTGTGTGACCTTGGAGAAAACTAGAGATGGGATGAATCCAGAATTTTCCAAATCCAATTCTGGATCTGAATCTCTGGAAGGTTCTGGGAATCCACGAATCTCACAAATCTCGAATTTTTGGACACCTTTTTTTAAAAGAGGGCTTAAAAACTAGGGAAAGAAAGCACTTCTTACTGAAAAGTGTTTTTGAAGCAGACTTTGACATCTTTGTTTAATGAAAAGCAAATTAAATAATAGTTTTCACTTTTAGGAAAACATACTGTTACTGCGGTTATCTGGCCCAAACCCGAGGTCTACAATTTC
The DNA here is from genome assembly GCA_948472985.1 of Iguana delicatissima. NCBI lineage: Eukaryota > Metazoa > Chordata > Lepidosauria > Squamata > Iguanidae > Iguana > Iguana delicatissima. The sequence goes on along the minus strand of CAOKZL010003465.1, from coordinate 95,759 downwards.
GTATTATTTATGTTTAATATTTCCACATGGCACTCCATAAGATGAACTCCATGAGTCTGAAAGGGTCACGAAAAGCTTGTGTAGGCAGGCACGGCCACATGGACTTAATTATGCAAGCTAGGTCTAGGCCAGTAAACAACTTTTGTCTCACAGTCAGTAGTGCCGTCCAGACACAGCTGACCATTAAGCAAATGCAAGAGCTCTCAACCCCGAAATGCATGCTCTATACAAACGCTAAGCGCTCCTCATCTACATACTGTTCTAACAATTGGCAGCGCTGGCTAAATCTCATCAATTCTCATTTTGACCTTTTGGAGGCTTTGTCTCCACCAAATTCCCTATTGTTCTCCTCGGGAGAGGGCTAGCCTCCAGGTACAATCTTCCCTATAAAAATACCAAGTTTGAGCTCCTTGTCGGAACGCTTGTGACTTGCTTCTCGAACCTCTGTCGCTCTGTTTGGCGAGCCTCAGCAACACGTGCTGAGCCACACCGAACCCCAGCATCACTCTCTATTCCTCTTTATCCAGACTGCATGATCAGGTGGCGTATCACCCAGAAAATCCCTACAAAATCCCTATCTTTTTCTTAGCTTTCTTCCGTTAGCTCTTGGATGTGTGTGTGAGTGCATGTGTTGCTGAGTGCTGATATTTTTGCCTGTTTTAATAAAATCTTTCAATTGGAACAACTTTGCCTAGTTCTTGACGCGGCCTGACCCTGTAAACATAGGGTTAAAGATCCTGCTACGTTACCCTGCCTCTCGTAACGCTAAAGCAGTGCTCAGAGCTAATTTTCCCCACCTATAGTTGAGCACATTTTGGTGTCCCTCATGGGACCCCCAGTAAACAGAGTAACAGTACCCATATACTTCTTATTAAGAAGATACAAATGCAATTGACATGTTCATCTACTACATGAAGTATATTACTCCTAAGTCTTGATTCTTTCCACAACATTAAGAGCAATCAAAACATGTTACTTTTAAACTTGTAAGAGTTCCTGCCTGAACTGTTTCAGAGCAATGTAAACAAACAAACAAAACAAAACGAAAAAACATAGCTGAAATCTTTAATGCAGATTTTTGTTCAAAAACACCAGGATTCTAATTCACTCTGGGTCCAGCCTACTGCGTTTTTTATCAGCTATGACACCTGACATTCTGCAGAGTCTTTCTGACATTACTGTTGATGGTGATGTGATTAGGAACGTTTTGAACAGTTTCCTCAAATTGGGATATTTTTGGTTGTCCTTCCAGTACTTGAAGATGTCCGCAGATGGTGGAAGCAGTGGTTCTAACAAGTAGGCATTGATTTCATCTCCAGGAGACAAAGTGCAGCTTTCCTCGCTGCTGCTGGATGGGGTCATCAATTGAGCATAGTGATTCCACATGCTATGAACTCCTTCTGTTTCACTTGGCAATGCTGGAGTGGTGTCTCTTTGCCTTTCTTATAATGACTGCAGCTCAGTGACATCTGCTTGCAAATGAAGATCAGAAATTTCCATGACCAGTATTGATTTCACTTGATCAAGGTGTTCTTTGTTCAAAAAGACACTAGCTTTGAAACAGGGATCCAGGAGAGTTCCAAGAGTTTACAGTTTTCCATCTCCATAGACTGATAGCACCTCTTCAGAGAGGTCAGCAAGTCATTTCAGAAGCACTGGACAGAACCTAACATTGATTTGAAGTTTTGGAGAATAAAAGCGGTGCCATTCACTAAAGGAATTATTTCTGAGATGGTCACTTATTTCTGAGTGAAATTATTTCTGAGATGGACACAGGCAGGCAGTCCCAGTGGATACACAGGCAGCTCAGTGGGCACAGGCAGGCAGCCCCAGCAGGCACAGACAGCCGAGCGGGCATAGGCAGCTGAGCGGGTGCAGGCAGCCTGAGTGGACACAGGCAGGCAGCCCCAGCAGACACAGGCAACTGAGCAGGCAAAGGCAGCATGAGTGAGCTAGCACAGGCAGCACAAGCCAGTGAGCACAGGCAGCCTCTGGCACGTGCGTGTGGCTTTATGCTGCAATTTCTGCGTGTCCATGGGCCCACTGGCCAATCAGGCTTTTGGCGGTCCCTGGAAGCTCCAATTTTAAAAAGTAAAAAACAAACTTTGTTGGTGGATTTGAAAGATTCGGTTTGCCATTTTTGATGTGGGGATTCAGATCCACGAATCTCGAATCCTTGCCCAGGATTCGAGGATCTGAGGATCTGAGGATTTGGTTGGCCCATCCGAGAGAAAACATAGTCTTACCTGCTGTCTATCTTGTACAACGGGGTGGTTGGCACGCAGCCTGGTGAGATGGCTAGTGAGTGGGCATGAAGGCTCGACAGGTTTTGCATCTATGTTTTTCTATGAAAGGAAGTAACTGGGACCAGAACTTGGGCTGGTGGTCTGGAAGAAGGGGGCAAGGAAATGATCAGTGCCTGTAGCATTGATAACACTGAGGAACTAGGAAGGTGAGACATGATAGCAGTTCAAGTAGGGGAAGAATTGTTGACAGGAGTCAGAGGAGATTATTAAAGACTAAATTATCGCTCCTCTAGGGTGCTACACCATGAACACACACACACAGCTGAAAATATATATTAAGTGTATCATACACAAATTTAGTCAAATCAGAAGAGAAAGCACATCCCAGCAGCAGTGGAGAAATGACTGCAGAAGCTTCACTTAGAAATATAATAGTAACAGTTGTTATTTAGTATCTGTATGATGAGAAAGAGGTTGCATATGAACTTGGTATGTACTGCTGTGTTTAAGACTTTTAATAAGATTCTGTATGAGCAGGAAGTTTTTATCGGGCAGATTGATCAACAAGAGGAATCAAATTCTGCACTTCTCTAGCAGGAGCAGGTACAAGTTTCCAGAAAAATAGACTCCATATAAATAGTTTCCTCCTCACTGTTGTGGTTTCACAGGTCCACTTTAGAAATTTTGACTTTGTGGCACTTACAGAAAGGAGTGAGCATCCTTGTGTTCCTGGTTAGAACAGATAGGCAGGCTTGACACATCCCACTTAAATAACCTCTCCTGCTGTTGCCCTATATGTGTGAACTGCAGAAAGTCACTTTTAGGTGGCTGTGTTTGTGTTAAGTTTTCAGATAATATTCACAGTCCTACAGGAGGATTGATCTACAAAAGGAAAGAGTTGCTTGTCTTTCCTGTCAAGTCCCAGTTAAAATTAAGAATTGCCTGAGGTCTACAATGAGTATCTTGCATTTAAGAAACCTTGCCATACTGTCTATAGAACAGCAACTGAGTGATGAAATAGACTTTGACAATGTCATTGGTGGATTTGCTAACAGAAAAGCAAGAAAAATAACATTTTAGAATGTTGGAGTTAAAGTTTTACTTCAAAATAAACATAGTGTTTTAATTTATTTCCCTTTATGTGGTTTCAACTTTTTGTAGTATATTTGGTGCATATTGAGAGGGGCGGCAAATTAAGGGACCACCCTGGGTGGCAATAGCTCAAGCTACGCCACTGAGATTCAGTCATCTTTACTTAAGTTCCTGCTACTCTGTTGGAAACAACAAAGTGTTGGTTGGAATTCCCCCAATGCTGGTATGCAAAACATAGGTCAGAAGCAGCTTTCCACTATGCAACTCCCTTCCTCCCATTTGTCTCTTTAAAAAAGAAAAAAAAGGATATCAGAAGCACAGTGTTTCTGCTTTGAAAGCTGAGTTTCTTGTAACATGTATTGCTTTTTTTTTTCAACTTCATATCCATGGTACCTAAACAAAGAACTTGGCAGAATGCCTTCTGAAGGGGAAAAAGAAAAGAAAAAACCACCCTGTATCTTTCTTCCAGCAGTAGGAAAGTGAAAGCAGCCACACACACTATCTGGGAATTTAGAACAGAGGCAGAAATACAATTCTCAGGAAGAGGGATCATACAGGTAATGGATCATTTTGGGCGATGATGTATATCTAAACTGAGTGCTGACGGCTCCCCTGAGTTCATTTAGAGCCCTGTGCCCCAGACGGGATCATGAATAGCAGGTAGGGCTTCTGTTGAATGTTGTTTCTTCTCCCTCCCTCCCTCCTTCCCTTGTAGGGCCTTCTTTATGACAACACACTGGGCTGACAACATAGCATCACTGTTACACAGTCCCTTTAAGAGGAAAGCTGCTGGCTGTGAAAAGCTACCAAGCAGTTATTAAGTTGGTCATTGGATTTCTGTTGCCAGGGGTGGGGAAAAGTTAGGGTTGCTGCAAATACTAGACATGGCTACTGTCTCTTTCATGGTAAGTAGAAGAGGAAATTTCAGCAGCTGTTGCTTATGTGACAAACAACTCCTGAAATTCCCTCTTCTATAAAGGGACTGGAGCCATGTCCCATTTTTTTTTTTAACACAGTAAATAACCATTAACACTTGGTTGCAGGTAACATCTACACAGATTATGAAGATAACAAATATAACAGAATATTATACTCAAGCCATTTCCACACTAGACTGTTATAGCGCTATGATTCCACTTTCAACATCCTATGGAATCCTGGGGTCTGCAGTTTCGGGAGGGGCTACCTGGCCCCTCCGGAAACTGCAGACCCCAGGATTCCATAGGATGTTGAAAGTGGAATCATAGCGCTATAGCAGTCTAGTGCGGAAATGGCCTCAGTACACATGTTAGCAAAGAAAATACTGGACTAACTCCAGTAAAGATATAACTCTGTCTTAACTAACTCAGTCTCAGAAGGCTATAACAAATGCCCCCCCCCAGTTCTCCTCAAAGTATGTAATTAAGTCTTCCCATAGTTTTTTAAAATTATCTAGTGATTTATCTTTCAATAGCATTGTAAACTTATCCATTTCTAATAATTCATATATCTCTGTAATCCATAAATCAATAGTAGGGGCTTCCTCTTTCTCCCATTCTTTAGCGAAAAGAATTCTAGCTTTGGTTATCCAATTAAATATAATTTTCTTATGTTTTTTCTCAATATAGCCCTCTACAGCATTAAACATACTTAGTAGATACAATTCTGGTTTAATAGAGAAGTTCTTGATAATTTTTGTAACTTCTATATGCTTGCTTGCTTTTTTTTTTATAATTCCACCAACAACGATAGAATGAACCTTTTTTCAAATTTGCATTTCCAACAATTTTCATTCCCTCCTTTATAAATCTTAGCAATTTTAACTGGAGTTAGATGTCACCTATATAGCATCTTATAGTAATTTTCTTTTAACAATTGACAGGCTGAGAATTTTAAATCTTTCCAGGTCTGCAACCAATGGTCTAACTGAAGAGGATATCCAATATCCCGTGTCCACTTTATCATGCTACTTTTAACAATCTCCTGCTCTAATTCCCATTTTAGGAGAAGTTTATAAAATTTAGCCGCGTTGTGCTGTTTACCAGCCTCTAAGATGGCATCTAACTCCGAAGAGAATTCCTTAGCAATTCTTTCTTATTATCCAATTTGAATCTATTATACAACTGTATGCATAAAAACCAAGGGCAATCCATGCCCTCAACTGAAAACTCTTCTTTTGTTTTGAAAATAGGTTTGTTATAGTGAAACTTTAGAGCCATATCCCATTTTTAACCTGGCAAGTAGAAGAGATAATTGTGGGGCTTTCTGTTGGGGAAATTAAAAAATATATATATTTGAATATTGAGAGACCTTGGTAATGAGACTCTCAATCAGCAGAGTATTTTAGTAAATGCACAAAACGGAAGTTGAACAGATCACCAGTCCCACTTCTTTAACTCTACACCCCAAACACACTTAATCTAGCTCAAAATAAGCACAAAAACAGTTTGGTTAAAAATAATAAAAGAGTTTACTCACAAAAGCTTGTGCATAGTCTACACAGGTTCAATTCTTGAGAAAGGTAGGAAGAAAATAAAGCACTCATATGCTTGCTAACAATAATCTCTGTTAGGAGACTTAGAGCATGCTTTCAGGACAAAATGCAAAGACAAAAGGGGAGAGACAAAATGGCCGGAGAACCTTTTTCAAAAGAACAAGGAATGCTGGAGGAAGAGGTGTTAACCAACAAACAGGAAGTTTTCTCTGTAGGCTATCTCTCTATGCTTAACAACAGACATACAAATAAACTAAGTATTCAATTAGGCATGCAAAGGTTGCCACTCCCAACACCCCTTCTCAACCGTGCATGCACCCCTGAAGTCCCATCTTGACTCACAGGTTCTCAAAGCCGTCTCTTGGTAGAGGTTTGGTCAGAATATCGGCTACCATCTCAGTGGTTGGACAGTAGATCATCTTGATCATTCCATTCTCTGTGAGCTCTTGTACTTTGTGGTATCTTGTTCCTATGTGCTTGCTGCGTGGTGTCATCTTCTCTGTTTGAGAAAGTTTAATACAGCTCTGGTTGTCTTCCATAACTTGGTTTTTCTTCATTTATTCCAAAATCAGACAACAATTGATCAAGCCATAGTAATTCTCTACATGCTTCTGATGCTGAAATATACTCTGCTTCTGTAGAGGATAGAGCCACCACACTCTGCTTGTGGCTGCCCCACGAAATAGGTCCATCTCCATACAAAAATAGGAAACCACTGACTGAGTGATAATCTGCAGTATCACCAGCCCAATCTGCATCAGTGTAGCATACTAACTTTGGATTGCTACTAGCTGGTAGCTTCAATTTAAAGTTGATAGTCCCTTTTAAGTATCTAGCCACCCTTTTTACTCCAGTCCAATCTTTCTTTGTGGGTGAGCTAACTGTCCTGCTCAGAATCCCTACAGCAGATGCAATATCAGGTCTTGTGTTGGTAGGTAGGTACAAAAGTTTTCCTATTGCTGTTCTGTAGAGACTATTATCTGGTAAAGCATCACTTTCTTCAGTATTTTTAAGAAAATCTGTGGTCATGGGTGTTGCTACAGTATAGACATCTTGTAGTCCTAAGCTTTCTAAAAGTTCAGTAACCTTTTGTTTTTGATTCAGTAGAAAAGATCCATCTTGTTCTCTTTGAATCTCCATGCCCAAATAGAATCTTGCATCTCCTAACTCTTTCAATTCCACTTCTTTGTTCAAGTGATGTACAGCTTCTGAGTAGTCTTTATTTCTGTTGGTGGCTATAATCAAATCATCAACATAGGTCAGGATAAAGGTTGAATAACCTTCTTTGGTTCTGGTGTATAGGCACTGATCCGCTTCTCCTTGCTTAAAGCCTAATTGTTTCAACATTGTGTCTAGTTTCTCATTCCAAGCTCTAGCAGCCTGTTTAAGTCCATACAAACCTTTGTTCAGCTTGCAAACCAGATGTGGTTGCTTCTGGTCTACAAAGCCTGTAGGTTGTTGCATGTACAGTTCCTCTGTTATTTCTCCATGTAAGAAAGCAGTTTTCACATCAAGGTGTCTGACATCCATTTGTTTGGAAGCAGCTAGACTGAGAAGCAGTCTTATGGTACTGTGTTTGACAACAGGAGGCATCTGCTCAATTTCTTCAAAGCTTGATGGTTCATTTGGTAACACTGATGTTGCGAGGTAGGACAAGCGTGGAGCTGGTACACCTTTGTTGGGTCACGTTGAGCGTCTGGGAACCTGATCTGGAACCTGGTCTGTCTCTGCAGCATCCTCCAGTCCAGTGCTCAGGTCAGAGCCATCTGCATCCGCTTCTCTTAGTGTACTGCTCTCTGCCTTTAGCTTGCTTTCTGCAGCAAATATCTCAGTCCTTTGTTCAGAATCAGGTTGTGTAGCTGCTTGTGGTATTTCAGATGAAGGCAACATTTGCACTTCTAAGAGAGGTTCAACACTTTGCTCTTCTTTCAGTGATTCTAAGATAGTCTCTCGTTCACCTGGAAAGTCTGTGACAGTTCCTCTCTTATCAACTCTGCTTTGTTCATCAAACTAAACTACATGCCTAGTAACAACTTCACCAGTCTTTAAGTTCATTACTCTATAGCCTTTGCTTCCAGGAGCATAGCCAATTAGAATAGTCTGCTCTGCTCTTGCATCTAGTTTGTGTCGCTTCTGTTGTGGTATGTATGAATACGCAATACTTCCAAAGGTTCTAATGTGTTTCATGTCTGGTACTCTGCCATGCCATAGTTGAAATGGTGTTCGTGTGGTGCCTTTTGTTGGCAATCTATTCTGGAGATATGTTGCGGTCATAAAGGCATCACCCCACAATTTACTGGGAAGATGCGCATCTGCCAGCATGCACTTTGTCATCTCCAGGAGAGATCTCAGTTTCCTTTCAGAAAGTCCATTCTGCTCAGGAGTGTAAGGAACGCTCCTCCTGTGCAAAATGCCATGGTCTTCCAGGAAAGCTTGTGTACGATGTGAAATGTACTCACCAGCGCCATCTGTCTGGATAGCTTTAGGTGTCATCTCAAACTTGGTTCTCACCATGACAGCATGCTTCTGTAGCATGTCTTGGGCTTGACTCTTCTCTTTCAGGAGATAAGTAACACAATACCTTGAAAAATCATCCACAAAAATTAAAGCATATCTGTTTCCACCAAGTGAAGGAACATTAAATGGACCACACAAATCACTGTGAATGAGATCCAGTACCTTAGTGGTTCTCTTTTCAGTCCTTGGATGAAATGAGGGTCTGACTGACTTTTGTTCAACACAAGTTACGCACCTGGTGGCACTCTCATTGTGTTGTTGATTCACCTTGATTCCTGTAGCCAAGTTCTGGTTCTGTAGTTCAAGAACTGCCTTTGGATCGCGATGTCCAAGACGTCTGTGCCATAGGTCAAGGCTGTCCTCATTCATCTGTGCTCTAGCAACATTAGCTTGTTGAGCTGAAAGATGTAACTCATAGACACCATTATTCTCAAATGCTTCTGCAAAAAGGACATTATCTTTGGTAACTGTGCATTTTCCTTGTTTGAAAAGTATTTCAAATCCTTTCTTATCTAAAGCAGACACACTGAGCATGTTGCAGTGCAATTCAGGAACAAACAAGACATCACTTGCTACATTCTGTGCAACTTTGCCATTAGGCAATAAACAGTTTAAAGTGCAGCTTCCTGATCCCAGGATCTGCATGGATTCACCATTTGCAGCTTGAATCTTTCCTGTTGCATCTGGATCCATTTTATCGAAATATGCATCAGAAAATGTGCTGTGACTGGTACAGCCAGAATCTATAATCCAACCATTATTTTTCTGCCTGTAGTCATTAACTGTCAGAGTCTGCTCCATTAAAAGAAGATTATTTCCTCTGTAAGACTGTTTGCTTGGTTCACCCACTTCATGCTGCTTTTGTCTTGTAAATTTCTTAGTTGGAGAGCTACCATTGGTTGAGGGTTTTTTTGAAAAAGTACAGTTTCTTGCAATGTGACCCTTTTTGTTGCAGTTATAGCAATTGAGTTCTGATTGGTCCCTAGGCGGAGCTTTGGGTTTGCTCTTCTTAGTGGCCAGGTAATTTGATCCACTTGGTCTCTGTGTATGATCAAAAGGGGAGGCCCCTCGGTCAATGCATTCTTCTCCTAGTTTGGACAAAGCTTCATTAAAGGTTAGCCCTTTTAAGTTTTGTAAGAGAGAGATGAAGGGATTGAACTCTGCTCCCAGAGTTCCAGTCAGGAAGCAAACCTTTTGTCTATCAGAAAACTGGAATCCACAGGAATTCAACTTATCAAAAATTATAATCAGTTTGCTGATATAAGCTTCACAGCCTGCTTTAGTATGAAGGCGAAGCTGTACAAGTTCCCTCATCCAAATTGACTTGAGACTTTTCATATGAAAGGCCATACACCTCTTTAAGTTTAGTTAGCATCTCATTTGCAGTTTTGCAATCTCTTACATAGAGTAGCTGATTAGCCTCCAGTGCGTTACCAATCAGATACTGTGCAGTTGCATCTTTTCTCAACCATTGTTCTGCAGCTTCACCACTTGGTTTTTCTTTTTCTATTGCATCCAGAACATTATGGTAATTAAAGGCTAAATTTAATTTTTGTCTCCATTCTGTATAGCTCTCATTGCTGAGTTGCACAAGTCTGGGTTTGGAAGCTAGGTCTAAATCTGCTAAATCTGCTTGCAGCATTTTTGCTTTAGTTAGCAATTCCAACAAAAAGAGAAATCAACTCCCAAAAAGGTAAAAAATTCTCTAGCTAGATGTGTGTTTCCAAAAAGGGGGAAGGGGAAAAAACCAGCCACTTTCACAAGAAAGACACAGAACAAAAAAAATAACTAAAACCTGAAAAATCTGGTAACTGTTGTGTTCTGAGACCCCATAACCTGTTGGGGAAATAAAAAAAAAATTTGAATATTGAGATACCTTGGTAATGAGATTCTCAATCAGCAGAGTATTTTAGTAAATGCACAAAACGGAAGTTGAACAGATCACCAGTCCCACTTCTTTAACTCTACACCCCAAACACACTTAATCTAGCTCAAAATAAGCACAAAAACAGTTTGGTTAAAAATATAAAAGAGTTTACTCACAAAAGCTTGTGCATAGTCTACACAGGTTCAATTCTTTAGGAAGGTAGGAAGAAAATAAAGCACTTATATGCTTGCTGACAATAATCTCTGTTAGGAGACTCAGAGCATGCTTTCAGGTCAAAAGGCAAAGACAAAAAAGAGAGACAAAATGGCCGGAGAACCTTTTTCAAAAGAACAAGGAATGCTGGAGGAAGAGGTGTTAACCAACAAACAGGAAGTTTTCTCTCTAGGCTATCTCTCTATGCTTACAATAGACATGCAAACAAACTAGCTATTCAATTAGGCATGCAAAGGTTGCCACTCCCAACACTTTCAACCTCCTCTGTGACACTAATTTGGCCAGCTTTGGGTATTATTGATCCTAACTGTGACAGGGTGGGGCACCATTTTCTGCATCTCCTCAGAAAGCAAAATATTTTGGTTTGGCATTTTCCTTCCCTCTGTGTCATGGCTGAACTCTATTCCAACCCAGGCTGCCTAAGTACACACCGAAATCATCACTGAATGCAAGAAAGTGACATGAATGAATGAAATGAATAAATGGAAAATAATCTGTAAGCTTGTTAAGAGTCAGCTTCTGATCAGTGGCTCTTCTCTTGTTTTCTGTTGCAGAGGGAGCAAGTGATGCTCCAAGGATGGAGAAATTTTACCAGCAGATCCTGAAAAACAAAAGCAAAACAAAGTAAGTTAAGAGGTGGTTGGTCTGCTTGAAGAGCATTGCCCTGAGCAATGACTTGCAAAGATTTGTTTTCTTTGTTAATATTTCTTTCGCTAAAAAGAGAAACAGAAAGGAGAGCATGACCCTTTTAGAGACTGTGTAGAAGACCGTATATAGGAAGGGTGGGCACCTGTGAAAGGCGAAGAGACCACATTAGCACCCAGAGAGATATAGGAGTGCTGTAGCCCCCTCCGCTACCACCCCACATTTTAAAAAAAAATCCCAAAGACCCTTCAGTGGGACATGGGGAGAATTTTCACTATGTTTTGTGACTTCCTTAGCTATTTTAGGAACAGGAAAGGCCTTTCTTCTTTTTTTTTTTTTTTTGGTTAATGACAGAAATCACTTCTTGTTTCAAAAAAGGCTTCCCCTGGACTTAAATTGGCCCAGTGAGTAGCCCAAAATGTAGTGTAGATACCCTCCACACCCTCTATAGTACATTTGGAAGGCATTCTGGAGCAAGAAATTTTTTTTCCTTTTTTTTTGCAGAATGCATGTTTTGATTCCTCAGCTAGATAGATCATTTTGGAGCTCTTTGCTTTCTTTTTCTTTTACCCCGTTAATAAGCTGGCATTCAATTCTCTCTTCTAATCCTGTTGCCATTCTTATGTTATATTTAATATTGTTCACCCTCTCCCTCTCTTTCTCTTCCTCCCTCTCTTTCTCTGTCTGAGACAGAGATCCACAGCAGTCTGAGACAGAGAGAAAGAAACCAACAATAGTATGCTCCATTTTCATCCATTAAACCTGTTTTAATATTTATTATTTAATATTTAATCACAGTTGTGTTTTGGTGTTTAGGTTGTTGTTTTAATTCAGATTATTTTCCTTGGTAATTACTTGGTGTTCAGTTTTATATACCTGCTAATTTGCAGATGATAAAGACATCCTAACTGCAATTAGAGGAAGGCATCACAAGAAACAAGAACGCTGTTTTCTGTACAGATTTCCAGCAGGACATGATGCGCTACAGGTTTTCCTTCAAACCAAGAGAATAAGTCCATGGCCAATACAGAAGAGGGAGGAAGAAAGATCAGCCACTAGAACCTAATGCATTTTTCCAGGGCATGGAAATCAAAGCTTTGACACTGTTTGAAAAGACCTGATTGGCTAGAATAACAATTGTGAAAAGGGGCTGTGAAGGAAACTGAGCTAAGGTGGTCCAGATAAATCCAGAATTTGGAGCAGTCTTAGATAAGGCTTAGGCAATGATTACAGTGATTTTAGTGTCCATCCTGGCAGTTTCAATCTCTTCCGCCTTGATCTGGAAGAAGCTGCAGTCCCAGGTACACCAACTGACTCTTGAGAACCTGGTGAGAGTGCGAGACATGCTGGAGAGTTCAAGACTAATGGATGAGGGTATGAGAACCTGCTTCCAGGTGTTCTTGCAGAAATTTCTTGAAGAACCCCTATGGGTGACAAAAAATGCCCATGTGATCCTCACAGGGGATGATGGGAAAGAGCTTGAGTTTGTTGCAGGGAGAAGAGAATGGAAGATCACCATCCGTGCCGGAGGCACCCAGTATCAGGTAACAGCCCCATCAGCAGGATTGCATGAGGCCAGATTGTCTTTTCAGCAGAAACTGCTAAGTGATGAGAACCTAGAGATAGTGAGGAATGAAATGGAGAGTTATGGACTGATGAATGAAAGTATGAGAATCTGCTTCCATGTGGCCATTCAGAAATTCCTCAAAGAACCCCTGTGGGTGAAGCAAAATGCCCAGATGGTCCTCAAGGGTAATGATGGGAAGGCGCTTGAGTTTGCTTCAGGGAATAAAGAATGGAAGATTGATGTTTTTGCTAGTGACTGCAAGTACCATGTGACAGCCCCATCTGCACATCTGTATCTGGCTAGATTACACTTTCAGCCACAGCTACTCAGCCTCCAAACTTTAAAAGAAGTAAGGGATGGCCTGGAAATGTGGGAGATGCTAACTTCCACTAGGAGAAACTGCTTCACATTGGCCCTTCAGGAGTTCTCCAAGGAACCTGATTGCATAAAAAATAATGCCCAGATGGTCATCAGCATTGATGAGGATGGGGAAAACCTGGAATTTGTATCAGGGAACGGAGATGTTAAGATCTGTGTTACTACTAGCAATGGGGAACCCCAGTACCAGGTGATGGAGATGGCCTCAGATATATTTTTGGAGCGGTTTTGTCACTTTCCAGTGTTAGTAAATGTTAAGAACCTGAGGGATCTGCAGAACGCATTGGCCACACAGCACCTGCTGAGTAGGAACCTAAACTTGTGTTTTCAGCACATGATAAGTGAACTGCCAAAGTACCCAAAGCTCCTTTCTGAGAGACCCCAAATGTACATCACATGGAATGAGTCAGTGTTATTGCTTGTTACACCCCAAGGAGACTGTGAGATCTCTGTGCAATGGCATAGTGAAACATCAAAGTGCACAGTCAATGTGAGCAGCTTGGAGCACAGCACCTGGGAGATATTCCAAGGGAGGATCAGGCACCAAACACATCCGTTGTCCATAGAAAAATTGGAAGAAATGAGAACCAGACTCAGGAATCTAATGGGAACCCCTAAATATTTGCTGGAAGAATTCAACAAAGCCATACATATGTTTCATGGTGAGCTGAATTGCTTGCAAAAGAATGCCCAGCTTGTCATTGAGTGTGATGAAGGGGAGATAGTTTTCATATCTGGTGATGGGAAGAACAGAATTGATGTCTGCTATACTGATGGAGTCATCCGTTACTTTGTCAAACCCACCTTCAAAGTTCTTGTAGCCCAGGCATCTCTACAGATTCTTCGAAAAATCCCCGATGTTCTCTCTGGAGTTCTTCCAAATTGTCTTGCCAAATTGTTCATACCTTCACTTTAAAATCTGGCTGTCTTTCACCATCTAGCAACTCTAACTGAGCAACTCTATAGCCACATTTCTACAGAGGCACAGGATATACACCGCCACTATGCCAGTGCGTCTTCTACATCATCAAATGACCACTCAGCCCCAGGAGATGAACAAAGGGACAACTAAGTCAAAATGTGAAGCAGGTACAGAATCATCAGCCATTCCCTCCCCTTGGTGCAACTTGACCTGCATCGCAGCCACCAGTCAGGAATGGAGCATTCAGTAATGCCCATCTGCAATGTTGATTTGACCATGCTACATGCATGGCCTTGCTACTCCTCACACAGCAGCTGAGCACATGGAAATCCTACTTCATCTCCACTCCCCACAGGGGCACATTCCATAGGGCAGTGGTGGACAATTTCGGTGGATTAAGGGAACAATTTTCTGCCTTTGTGATTTCTCAGAATCTATATGAACTGCCAAAAATGAAAGGGGGGGGACATTAAAAAAGAAGAAGAAGAACTCTTTTCTTGGTTTTGAAAACTTCCATGTTTAAACATTAAATGGTGCGGGGGGCACCTGCAATCTGTTTCAAAGTGAGAAGTAATCATCTCTTTCTTTTTTCCAGGGGGAAAAAAAGAATGATCCAGGAAAATTGGAGAGGTCACCAAAAACATCCTTAGGGGGCCATATTTGGCACCAGTCCTCACTTTGTAATGTAGGGCTTAATTTTGGGAAGCTAGAGATAGGGATTTGAGCTCCAACTGGAAAAGAGGAAATGATCCAGGATCATGAGCAACAAAAGATTTGAACGCTCTCTCAGCACACTCCTCTACTATTCCTTTCTTAGCAACTGTGTTCCTTGGAGTGTGGTGGAGTCTCCTTCTTTGGAGGTTTTTAAAAGGAGGCTGAATGTTCAGATGTCAGGAGTGCTTTGATTGTATATTACTGCATGCCAAAGGGCTTGGATTCGATGGCCCTTGCGGTCTCTTCCAACTCTGTGCTTTTATGATTCTTTGAAAAGAGAGGACGTGCTCAGGGTCCACACTCACACCACAGATGCCACTGAGCGGTCCTTTGATGACCCACAACTACTGGAGACTGCAGACATACACATCATAGATTATTTGCCTCCCAGCCAGAAGGTCCAACCTCACCCATTGACAACAGCAGCACAGGGGATATGGAAAGAACCCAAGCAGTATAACTTAGGTTCCAGTTGGAATCGAGAGCAACTCAGAAAGCTGGAGAGATCCGTGCAGAGACACAAATCTCAATCACTGAGTAGAAAGCCTCTTGGACCAATAACTATTGATCTGCATGGTCTAATTCCTTTTGGCCCTTCCCCTGGCAGCCTGTGGAACCATTTCTGACCCTTTGTAGCACCTGATCAAGCAGGTATCATCCTATGGGACTTTTCACTCATGCCTTCATTATGCCTTATCCGCACCTTCCACATCCCCCCTTTCTCCTCCTCTAACCAATTCTCTCACCCAGGCCATTTCCACGCTACACTCTTATAGTACTATTATTCCACTTTCAACATCCTATGGAATTCTGGGGTTTGCAGTTTAGGTGAGTGTGGAAATGGCCCCATTCTGGCAGCACTGACTGCTCATGTGGAAAAAGCTAAGATGTGTGATCCCTCACAGGAATCTGAATGAGTAGGTTGGGTCAAGCTCTATGCTTTACCCTTCATAGGCTGACTGAAAATACATCACAGAAAGCTGGGGGGAAATAATCCTTTTCTACCATTCCCCAGCAGAAAATACAAAACACAATTGGTGCAAGGCTTTTATTTAATGGTGTCGACAACAAAAGAACCGGAAGGAGGGAAACACATGCATCAGTTTGTCAGTTCATCTCTCCAGGAGGTTCTCTGTTCCTTTGACAGTTACTCAATATCCATACCCTCCAAGTATCCCAGTTTGGCAAGGACAGTCCCAGTTAACCCTCTGTTGTCCCACTTTTTCAGTTGCTTTGAACATGTCACAGTTTCTTCTTCTCCTCCTTCTCCCATTTGGTTTTGTTTCTGGGAATTGGCTGAAATGGGGTCAGTGTTCATGGTTTGGGGGTCTTTGTGGTGATATGAGAAATAAATAGGGGCCAAATGAAGCCAAAGTTTCATGGTTTGTGTTTTGGTTGGAGGTGTTTGGGATAGGTTTCTGTTTTGTTTTCAAGCATTTTTTACTTATTTTTTTAAATTGGGAATCTAGAGGTTTGAGGCTCTTGGAGGAAGCTTCTAGTACTGCAAAATGGACCCTCATCTATATGGTGCAAAAAGATCTCCTTCATCAATGCTCTAGAAAAGTTGTCTCATAATGTTCTAATGAGTAAAGGTTAAGCCTGGTCAGATCTACTTATGATGAATGGGGAGTCCATTTATTCAGTATGTTAATAATGAAAACATAAATGTTATGATTTCAATTAGTTATGGAGCAGAATGGTTTAGATTAGTGTTTCCCAAATTCTAGTCCTCCAGGTATTTTGGACTTCAACTTCTAGAAGTCCCAGCTGCCGTAGCCAATGATCAGTGATTCTGAGAGTTGAAATCCAAACACCTGGAAGATTAGAGTTTTGCATACACTGGGTTCGACAATCCCAGAGTTAAAAGGAACCATTCATTTGTATATTTCGTATTTTAAGTATGGTCTTTGCTGTGATAAAAGTCATATCAGTCGATATGATTCTTGAAGTTCTGAGCAAAAATTTAGTTTCATATCATCCCTGTCTGTTGGGTGCAATGGCAAATCTAGGTTCAATAGCACCTAGGGCAAGCGGGGAAGTTGTGCCTCTAAGTGCTGCTTTTCCCGCTGCTGCCACCCCGGGCTGAGGAAGCCTCTGGTGGGGGTGGCAGTGGGCCAGGCCCAGGCCCAGGCAGGAGGGCCACTGCTTCTGCTACCTCCGCACCAAGCCAGGAACAATCCCGGTGGAGGCAGGACGGCAGCAGTGGGCCAGGCTTGGGCAGGAGAGCTACTGCTGCTGCCACCACCACCACTACCTCTACACTGGGCCAGGAGTGACCCCAGGAGGCAAGGGAATGGCAGTGGGCCAGAGCCAGGTGGCAGAGTGGGGGGGGGTTGGCTTTTTTGCACCCCTTTGGCATTGGCACCCAGAGCATGCACCCCAGTTGCTCCACCCTAGATACACCTCTGTATGGGTGTTATCTTAATTGCTGTGCCAGGAGAAAGAGAGGAATTTGCTTTCATGTGACCTAGGCTGGAATCCTGTTGAGGACCTAAGTCTTTCTAAGTGGGCTTAAGCCTGTGGGAATTAGAACCAGGCAGTTCTGTAGGGTATAGATGTAGTTCTGTAGGGTAGAGATCTAGCTGTTGTTACATTACTACAGAGAGGAACCAGCGAAGCTACTGATATACACTGGGGCTGATGCACAGCGGGACAAACTGCTAGAGAATGCTGATGAACACTGATAGAGCTGGATGGACACTGGAACACTCTTCCCAGTGTCCTGGTACACATCTTTGCAGTTCACTAACAAGGGTTCTTAATACCTCTGCTACTCAGCTAAGTACATGTAAAGTCACATAATATACACTGCAGTGTGTTTTCCAATTCAGTAACTATAGTTTTAAGAAGAAAGATTTGTGTCACTATAGAAGACCAACACAATCAGTTGAAACAACAGAGAGTCCGGGGATATTTTAAAGACTAACCCAGTGGTTCTCAAACTTTCTACCCCCAATCTCTTTCACATCTACATGTGGATGTTGTGCCCTGCCACTTGACACCATTGTCTCCTGCATCCTAACCTACTCCTCTCTTTCTCCCTCTCCCCCTGCCCCCTTGTTTCAGACACACCCTCTGTCTTAACACTCAGCTCTCATGATCTCCACCTCCTCTTTTCACTTCCCTCTTCCCCACCCATCAAATTGCCTTGTAGTCACTAAGGGGCATGCACCTGCTGTGCCAACAATGGAGCGTTCAGAGGCCATTTCCGCACTAGACTGTTATAGCGCTATGATTCCACTTTCAGCATCCTGTGGAATCCTGGGGTTTGCAGTTTCAGGAGTGGCCAAATGGCCCCTCCCGAAACTGCAAACCCCAGGATTCCACAGGATGTTGAAAGTGGAATCATAGCGCTATAACAGTCTAGTGCGGAAATGGCCAGAGAAGCTGAGTGGGAAAGCATTAAAAAAGAAGGGGGTGTTACTCCAAAACGTGGGTGCCACAAGAGCCAGCCCACGATGCCAGTTCCTCTATGTAAAAGTGGGGAATGAATTAGCTCAAAGAGGAGGCTTGCGAGGGGGGGTAACTTAACGAGACCTTTTCTACCAATGTTTACGGGTACACACAGGAAAAGAACCAGCCAGAGATTCAAAAGTAAGCTAACAATGTGTTTTTATTGGGGGGAATTCACTAATGCACGCACACAAAATACAAACAGTTAAACAGTCACACAAGAGCTAACTGAAGGAGAAAGGGAGGGGAAAAATATGTATAGAGAGACTGCGGGGCTTGGGAGGATTTATAATTACCAGTCCAGAAGAGTAGTGAAGAGCAGAAATGTGTTTTGGCTTAGGTAGGACCTAAGGACAATCCTCATTCAGGAGCCAGATGGACAGAGTGCATCCTGAAATCAGAGGTATTTGTAGCCTGAAAATAGCCTGTGGCAGTGAAGGTTCCAGATACAAGACAAAGTGAACCTGTTGTCGACAATGGGTCTTTCACCTGTTGATGGGCTTAGTGCTTGATTGACAAAGACATGGGTGTTGTAATAGCTATCTGTTGGAGGTGCTGTGAGAAAAGAGTAAGGAGTCTAGGTGCACAGGGGATGGGTATCTGGCAGTCAGTGTCCTGGTGGGCTTCTCATAGTTGGGGCTCCCTGGAGAGTTCCAGCTTCTATTTAAGCCTATTATCCACAGGAATGGTGTTTATTTGCCTGACCAATGACTCAGTCTTACCTGAAGGAAGTTTCAAGTTGACCTATCCTTTCTCACATTAACGGTCAAATTCCTTCCCTCATTTGGTTTGACCTCTCCATCACCTTTCAGGTCTGATTTTGATATCAGAGCCAATTAATACAGTTGCCAATCCAATATTGTGCCAATTAGGTATGGTGCCCATCCAAACCATACTAATATCAGGGGCCTTACAGGGGTGGTGGGAGCTGGTTTTGGCTACATTGAAGGTTGGAGGAAGGCATAACAGGGGAAGACATTTTGTGTTGCTCTTTTGCAGAGACCAGGGCAGGTGAAAACAGATGAGGCCCCAGAAAACAAAGGAATGCAATGACATAGCAGTGCAGTCATGCAGAAAGAGAGTGGATGTGAACAAGCAAACAAACAGGATGTTACAATAAATCTGCTGTGCTATAACTCCTACAGTGTAAAATGCAATCTAACTACCAGTGAGTATGGACCTGCAAAGGTTGCTAACTCCAAGAGACGCATGGGATGAGGACGACTGGAATGTGTAGAGCAACAGTTTTTAACCTTTCTTTTACCATGGATCTCCTTTAAATAATTGTTATTGCCATGGACCACCAAGACTAAACTCAAGATTTAGAACCCTAGAGTACATCAAATATTTATTTAAAGTTGCTCATCAAGGGTATTCAAATTTGGAGAGAAGGGAAAAAAATGCATGCACACATTCCTATTTTATTATTCTTATTGGAATGATTCCATACAAATTTGTCTTCCTTCCTTCCTTATCATAGAATCATAGAGTTGGAAGAGACCACAGGAGCCATCCAGTCCAACCCCCTGCTATGGAGGAACACACATCAAAGCACTCCTGAGAGATGGCCATCCAGCCTCTGTTTAGAAATCTCCAAAGAAAGACTCCACCACACTCCCAGACAGCATATTCCACTGCTGAACAGCCCTGACAGTCAAGAAGTTCTTCCTGAGGTTCAGATGGAATCTCCTTTCCTGTAGCTCAAATCCATTGCTCCTTGTCCTAGTCTCTGGAGCAGCAGAAAACAAGCTCACTCCCTCCTTGACATGACACCCCTTCAAATAGCTAAACATGACTATCATGTCCCCTCTCAACCTTCTCTTCTGCAGGCTAAACATACCCAGTTCCCTAAGCTGCTCCTCATAGGGCATGGCTTCCAGACCCTTCACCAGTTTGGTTGCCCTCCTCTGGACACGCTCCAGCTTGTGGATATCCTTCTTGAATTGAGGTGCCCAGAACTGTAGTCCAAATGATATCTGACCAAAGCAGAATAAAGTGGTACCATTACCTCCCTTGATCTAGACACCATACTCCTATTGATGCAGCCAAGAATCGTGTTGTCTTTCTTGATTGCTGCATCACACTGCTGACTCATGTTCAGCTTGTGGTCCACCAAGACTCATAGATCCCTTTCACACATACTGTTATCCAGCCACATGTCCCTCATTCTGTATTTGTGCATTCCATTTTTTCTGCCTAAGTGCAGGACCTTACATTTGTCTCTGTTGAAGTTCATTTTGTTAGCTTTGGCCCAGCAATTCAATCTGTCAAGGTCATTTTGAATTTTGATCCTGTCCTCTGCGGTATTAGCAATGCCTCCCAATTTGGTGTTATCTGCAGATTTGATCAGCATGCTCTCTACTCCTTCATCCAAGTTGTCGATAAAGATGTTGAATAGCTCTGGGCCCAGGACAGAACCCTGTGGCACCCCACTAACCACTTCTCTCCACGATGAAAAGCAGCTATTGGTGAGCACTCTTTGGGTTCGGCCAGTCAATCAATTACAAATCCACCTAACAGTAGCCCTGCCCAGCCCCTATTTTCCTCCCTCCCTCCCTCCTTTGTTCCTTTATTTCTTTTCCTTCTATTTTAATTTTAAAAGCTCCTAACATTTCTTCAAGCCTTTGCAGACTTTCCATGAGGACATTCTGGCCCCCAGAGGTGTGCAGACCACTGATCAAGAACCACTGGCGTAGAGGTCTATAATATATAATTACAGCTATATGTATTAGCTTGCTTTGAGGTATATAATAGTATCATAGGCCTATTGTGCTCTGTTTGAGTTTTGTATGCTCCTTGGAGAGTCCCCAGGAGCCATTTGCTACAAAGTGGAGGCACAGGCTGAGATCCTCTAGATCAGTGGTTCTCAACCTGTGGGTCCCCAGTTGTTTGTAGACTTCAGCTCCCAGAAGCCCCAGCCACTATGGTCAATGCTCAGGGCTTCTGGGAGCTGAAGTCCAAAAACATCTGGGGACCCACAAATTGAGAACCACTGCTCTAGATGCAGCTATGCCGTGCCTCTTCTCCTACCTCCCCAGCATACCTTTTACCTGCTCCAGGCCCTCAACATGGTAATTTACTGGCCAGTGGGGAGTATAGCAGAGAATCATATGGCTTTGTTCCTATAGCTAGACATACAGCAACACTTTATGTTGCTCTGTACCTCCCAGGAATCCTCCAGATGTCCTGGAAGATAATATCATTTCTGCACATGTTGAGGCATCCAATGTAAGCGTGTAAAGGTTTTTCTAAGTGGACAGTAGGAATGAGGTGATGTGCAGCTTCAGTGCAGCTTGAGTGCAGCTGCAAGAATGTTTTGGCTAGCCAGCCTCGGAAGGTCTTGCCTCATCAACATGAGAAGGTTGCTTGCAGTAAATGTGATTGGATCGCCCCATAGGGTCTGGAGCGATGTTAAGTCCTTTAAAAGGCTTGGATATGGCACTATACTTTACCTTTTGGTCAATTCCTCATGGTCATGGCACTCTGCTAACTGATTTATGGAATGTATCTAGACATGCTGCCAGTTTGTGTTTTTACTTGCTGATTTGTTGTTCCTGTCTTACTTATTGCTTCCTGGCATGCTGCCAGAAGCCCTAACTTTAACCTCAGTGTGCTTAACTAAATTAATAACCCTGAGTTTATCTCTATGAGTCTCCAGAACTTTTTTGGCCTGCCTAGAGCCACTTGGTTGCAGCTGGACATTACTGCCCTGTCAGCAGTCTGCGCATGCTCTGAGGAGCTACCTTGTGCTACGCTGACATCCTAAGGTGACTCTATCACTGGGTTTTCTGGGGCTGAGTGCATGTGATGGTCATTCAATGGATTTTCATGGCTAAGCAAGGAATTGCATCCTGGTTTTCAGGTTTGTAGTCCAATGCTCAAACCACTACACCGCCATGTCACGTATAGTGTCATACTCAGAGAACTGTAGCTCTCCTTTCTGAAGGAATGGATGGGAAGAGTGCTGAGTGCAGCCACTTTGAGTGTCAGCTTAGTTAGGGGCCTTTCACACTACACAGATATAGCATCATGATTTTAGTCTAACTATCATGATAGAATCATAGAAACATAGAGTTGGAAGAGACCACAGGTTCAGGTGGAATCTCCTTTCCTGCAGCTTGAATCTATTGCTCGTGGTCCTAGTGTCTGGAGCAGTGGAAAACAGGCCTGCTCTCTCCTTGGCATGACATCCCTTCAAATATTTGAACATGGCTATCATGTCCTCTCTTAACCTTCTCTTCTGCAGACTAAGCATACCCAGCTCCCTAAGCCGCTCCTCAAAGGGCATGGCTTTCAGACCTTCACCTTTTGGTCACCCTCCTCTGGACATGCTCCTGGGATCTGATGTCTAAGAAAAATTATCAGCCAAAGAACTCTAACATCTCACTACATTACAAACTCCGGGATTCTCTAGGATACAGCCATGGTAGTTAAAGTGGAATTATAGTGCTATAATTGGTGCAAGGTGGTGCAAGGGTGACATTACTTCTGCCATTTTGGCTGGCTTTTGTCTAATTTTTTTAGATTCATGTGTTTCAGGGGGGTTGGAGGGTCAGGAGGAAAAACTGCTGTGGTTTGGGCACATTTGCGGTGGTTTAGGGGCAGAAAATCAAGCAAAAATTGGGGTCTACGCTCGGTGGTCTCAAGAGCCACATGCAGCTTGCGGCCCACAGTTTGCCTGGCCCTGATACAGTATAAAGAGACACCTAGATTTAATTTAAAATTGTTCAGATGACCTTGTAGAAAATCACCATTACTTTCTCTCCCCCATCTCCATTTTACTGAGAATGAATGTAGTTAGAAGAAATGCCACTTAAGCCTAGGCATAAAGAATTTCACTCCATAGGTAATAATGTTTACATTATGATTTGTTTCTCATTCTCTTTATGCTCAGAGCTTAAGCCAAATCAGCTTTTCAGTGTAAGTTATTATTCAGTTAGATCCTATCAGCCAAAGCAGAGAGGACGTCTATTCACCTGTCAATCCTATACTTTTTTTCACTGGGACTACCGGAGTAGTGGTAGAAATCATGTATGGAATGAGAAAGGGCTCAAATCTATAATATTAGGAATCAGAAAGTAGTTGCATGCCACTGATACTATCAGGGCAGCTGGTCAGATATTGACCTGTGCATTAAAATCCTCCCCTACCCAAGTAAAATCATCTGAAACAGCCAAACCAGGGCTGGTGTCTCATTTCCTGCTCCTACATTTGCCGCAGTCCAATAGTTTTGTTGTTGTTGTTGTGCTTTTCTTGTCAGAAGAAGACACCAGGCTTCTGCAGTTACAGATCACTTCCTAACCTGAATCCCATGGATTTCCTGAAGCCCTCACTTACCTAGTGGGCACCATCACTGAAAGGTACTGATTGACTTCTCAACCAGGAAATCATTCAAATGGCAATGTAAGACCCTGCGTGGCTGGCTGGCAGAATGAGCACAAACACCAGGGCCCCAGGTATAGGATTATGGTAAGAATGGAAAGGAGGCTGTGAGCAGCCTTCTCAAAGTTGGTGCTGCTCAGATATTTTGTAGTCCAACTCCCATCAGCCACAGCCAATGTGGGCAACAGTTAGGAATTCTGGAGATGTAACTGGAAATATTTGATGAGTGCTAAACTGCAGAAGCTACCAGAGAGCCAAGTTAGGAGTCCTGTATAAAATGAGCAGGTCTAGACTTGTCTGAGACAGAGGCTATTTCTGTACTATACTGTTGTAGTGTTGTTATTATTCCACTTTCAACATCCTGTGGAATTCTGAGATTTATCGTTTCCTGAGGCCAAAGAGCTCTCTGGCTGAGAATTCTAAATGCCCCTCCCTGAACTGCAAATCCCAAGATTCCATAGGATGTTGAAAGCAGAATAATAGCACTATAACAGTGAAGTATGGAAATGGCCAGGATTTATTAGAAGGATGTCAAGGAAAGAGAAGAATATTAGTTTGTTTGAGTGAGTCAAAGAGGTATAGAAGCTCTCTTCCAAATAGTGGCCATAACAGTGTGATGGTTCTTGGCCAACTGAGGGGTTCTCACCAAGATTCAGGCTCCATCCAGGCAGTCAGTGGAAATTTTCCAGGGTCAAAGTCACACATCAGCAAAATAGACCTGGGTCACAGAGGTCGGGACCAAGGGACAGAATGAGTATCAAGCCCTGGACAGCTCCATGCGATGTTCAGTTTCAAAGAAGAAACAACACTCAGACATTCCCACACTGAGCCTTAAACAGCTGCAGCTCAAGTCTGGGTGGCCAGTTCCGATTCAGGTAAAAGAGAAGCATGTTTGGTTAAACAGGTCTAGTCTGCTTCGACAGCGATCACCCTCAGAAACAGGATATCTGATGATGAAGATTATGATGATGAAGATCATTGTCATCATCGTCATCTTCATCATCGGATATGATGACGATGACTACAACGACGACAGTAACAACAACTCTATTTATACCCTGCTTTTACCCAGCTACAAATTAAATCGCAATACACCTGGAATATTACTATACATTTATTGTATTTCTAGATTTCTAATCTTGCATCGCAACAGTTGTGATTTTAATAAATTTATTTTAATCACTTTATTACTCAATTAGTCAATAAAACTATGGAAAAAAATAATTTAAAAAAAGCTTTCTCAGTAGAGGCAAACTAAGAACAAACACAAACAAAACATGGAGATTGCTTAATGTTCACAATATCATACCCAGAAAACATGATAACTATATTAAGAGATGTACATAAACTGTTGGTATCAATTACCTTTAAAATGCTGAAGAAAAACAGGTTGCAAAATTACACCACATCAGTTTAATCACAGCCAGAAAATGACAATCCAAAGGCAGCCATGTTGTCTGCTGTGTCTGAATGACACACAGCAGGGCTGACCCAAGACTTTTAGCTTTCTGAAGCAGACAAAATAGCAGACTCCCTCCACTAATTCCATTGAATAAACCCAAACTAGAATCATAGAGTTGGAAGAGACCACAGGGGCCATCCAGTCCAACCCCCTGCCATGCAGGAACACACATCAAAGCATTCCCAACAGATGGCCATCCAGCCCCTGCTTTAAAACCTCCAAAGAAGGAGACTCCACCACACTCCCAGGCAGCATATTCCACTGCTGGACAGCTCTGACCATCGAGAAGTTCTTCCTGAGGTTCAGGTGGAATCTCCTTTCCTGAAGCTTGAATCCATTGCTCCTTGTCCTAGTCTCTGGAGCAGCGGAGAACAAGCCCACTCCCTCCTTGACATGACATCCCTTCAAATACTTAAACATGGCTATCATGACATAAAGTCTAGTTCAACAACAGGAAGACAAGGATTAGAAGAGCCAAAACTTTACCAGTTTAGGTCAAGCAACAGGTAAAATCTGAGTCACAGTACCAGCATGGTAGATTAACGAAAGCAGCAAGTGTAGTGTCAAAGCCAGGCAAGGTTAACAACCCTAGAAACTGGGCAGAAAAAGGAAACAGGAGAAGAATCAGAATCAAGTAGAATCAAGGTGAGTTGTTTGGACTGGGATTTATCAAGTATTGCTGCTAGATGCTGCTCAGGAACCACAAAGGTTTCTTGATGAACCAGAGCACCAGTTTCTTGGTGAACCAGAGCACTGGTTTCTCGATGAACTGGACTGCTGGTAGTGAGGATAGTAGTGGAAGTGGGAGAAGCGCTGATAGGACGGGAAGCAGTGCCGACGTTGAAAGCGATGTATTGAAAACTGCTTGCTGAAATCCTGGTTTTGAAACCCTCTCCCATGCCTTGCAATTTGGCAGTTGCATTGGTAACATAACCTCCCCATCCATACAAGTCACATTAATGGCATTCTCTCCATTTCCAGAGACCAGCTCAATCTCTCCTCCTGTGACTTCAATCACCATGTGAGTATTGTTCCTCACATGCTCTGGTTCCTTGGAGAACCTGTTCAGGGCAATATTGAGACTCTTTAGGACCTCTGGTGGAGTTCCTTGTAGGAATCTCATCTTTCTGCAGATTCTTTCCAAATTCTTGGCAGTCAGATGTTCCTTATGCAATGGTAACCTCCCCCGGTACATCTCCCAGGTTTTAACTTCAGTGTGGTAGTAGGGCTTATTCTAGTCAAAGATGACTGAAATTCCACATGTTCCCTTTCCAGAGATGAATTCCAGTTTAACTTTATATTTTCTGATGACCAGCTGGGCATTCTCTTGTACACAGATGGGTTCTCTGCCAAACTCTTTCAGGACCAGTGTAAGGCATGCTCTCAAATCTTCTCCCACTTGCCATATTTCCAAATTTTCCTTCACTCTCTGGAGATTTTCAGTACTCTGTGGTTGTGGTTTGCAGCATAATCTTGCCAGATATATATCCCCTGAAAGCTCAGAGACATTGTACTTGGGATCACTATCAATGTCATCTACACAGATGAGACATTTCTGATTTCCACTCGAAAATTCCAGTGTAACCCCAGTACTCTTGATCATCACGGTGGCATTTTCCTTCACACATGGAGGCTCCTGGTCAAAATTCCTTAATACTATATCTAAACATTCAATGAGATTTTTGTGTTGGGCTCATATCCTTGTAACTTTTTCCTCATAGTCTTAAGGCTCTCCATGCTCAGTGGGTGTATTGTTCCTTCGATCTTGTAGTGGAGGTAATAAAAACAGAGAGATTGTCCTAGGCCTAAAAAGTCTCCCTTAATAAACATATCCATCTCATCAAGAAATCAACCTTATTATCTTTCAAGAATTCCTTCAAATATTTTGTCCCTTTTTATGTTAGATCTCCTGTTTGTTCTTCTGAAAGATTCTGGATCTCCAGCACAGTTGAGAGACATTTGAACTCCTGGATGAAGTGTCACATGACTCTGGCATTTATACAAAAGAAATAAAATGAAAGCTGATCAGCTTTGTTCATCTTAGGTGTGGAAATATCATCCAAAACAAACAGGAGAAAAGGAGACAAAAGGAGAAAAGGATGTCTTTTGTTTGAGACTGTGTGCAGTTCCTTTACTCTTGATTACAGTGCAGGTGGAGCATGAAAAGAGATGGTGAGAGTCACACTCCCTTCCCAGACCTGGAAAATATTGTGAGGAAGATTTAAACTAAATAAGCGCATAGTTTCTAGATGACAAAGGTCTCAGTTTCCTCCTCAGGGCTGGTCCAGCATCCAAAACATTTTGCTGCTTGAGGCCGAAGGTGCAGGCCTACTTCATAATTCCACGTACATAAAAGTCTAACCTCAAGACTGCTGAGGGGGAAATGAAAGAAGGTAGCAGGTCCACTTACATCATGCGGCTCAGCAGTTTTGTTCTCTAATTGTGGGCAGACCAACAAGGAGAGGAGATTAGAGTGGCAATTGCAATGAAGATTGCAGGTTGCTAACGGCATGCTATGTTAAACGTTCATGTACACATTCCACCTGGTTAATCAAACTGTATTGTTTACCCTTCATTTTGTTTTGGTTCCACTGGTCTTTCTGTATTTTTTAAAATGAATGCCTTGTCCCCATGGATGCATTTGTCTTTGTTCCTTAAATAGAGTCTGCTTTGTGTAATAGTGCCTGTTATCAGCTTTGGTTGATACACCAGCTGCGCCCCTTTCTGGAGCTGGAACACCTAAAAACAGTGGTGCATGCACTGGTAACTTCACGGCTTGACATCTGCAATGCGCTCTACATAGAGCTACCCTTGCGCTTAGTCCGGAAACTTCAATTAGTTCAGAATATGGCAGCCAGGTTGGTCACTGGTAGACCTAAAACTGACCACATAACACCAATTCTGAAGTCTTTACATTGGCTGCCTATTAGTTTCCGGGCACACTACAAGGTGTTGGTTATTACCTTTAAAGCCCTTCATGGCTTGGGGCCAGCCTACCTGCGGGATCACCTTCTCCCATATAATCCGCCCCGCACACTAAGCTCCTCTGGGAGGAATTTACTGCAGCCAGTCAGAACCAGGTTGGCTGTGGTTACCCAGAGGACCTTCTCTTCTATCTCTCCCAACTTATGGAATGGCCTGCCAGAAAAGACCTGGCATATTACCAGTCTTGACTGCTTTAAAAAAGCAGTCAAGATTGATTTGTTCCAACAGGCCTTCCAAGACTAGTACTTCCATCGCCTTCCACCAATTGTCTTGCTGTTCTTTTAATAGTCAATTGATTGCTGTTAATTGTTAATTGTTGTGTGTTTTAGGGGGTTGGTTTTAGGTGGGTTGGTGGGTGTGTTACCCTGTGAGCTGGGGGTCTCGGGAGAGGCACCCAAATAACCAAACAACAACAAGCAAAGATGGGGGAATTAACTGGAGCACTCACTTTAAGCTAACGAGAGGCAGGGTAACTTAGCAGGGATCTTGTAACTCAATGTCTACGGGGTCAGGTCAGTTAAGCAGTCACACAGTTTTAAAGTAGCAACAATAATGTTTTATTAACAACAGACAAACACTTTAAGACAACACAACCACACAGCTAACTAGGAAATAAGAAATAAGAGGTTTTCAGGGGAAATGGGTGATACGACACCTTTCTCGTAGTCCTGAAGAAGTTGGAGATGGTAGTGAAGAAACTCAGTGTGGTGGCCAAGTGGAGTTCGCTCGACAGAACGGCAGCAAGGCTGGATGGAAGTCCAGAGCGATCTGAGGAAGCTCTCGGAGCTTGGGTTTTTATGGGGGAAAATATGGCCGTGGGCTAGTCTGTACATAAGAGAGAACAATGAGGTTTGGCCGTGAGACAATGTCTCCGAAAGGTCAGAATTTACTACGGAACTCCCTACGTACATAGCCGGGTGGCGTTCAGGAGGAGGGGGGCTGTGGATATCTGATTTGGGACACTACATCTTCTGGCAGGAGAACTTACATCCTGTTGGTACCTGGGTGATGCTTTTCATACCCATGTAGGGCGGCAGTTGTTGAAAGTAAAGCTGAGTAGGATCAGTGCCTCTTGGCGATGATCGCTCTGGACCACCCTGGTGGTCATGGGAGAAACGGATGTTGCCATGCTGGGGTTTATACTAACTTCTCCGCCAGCAAGGGCCATTTTTAACTCTGCACTCAGCCTTGTGCGGGAGCGAATCTGCAAGCTGGTGAATAACTCAAAGAGGTACCTTTTCTGAAATCCAGGAAACAGTGGCATTCCACTTACTATCATTTCTACCTCAGGATATGGGTTCCAGTTGCACATGGCTTGCGTGTTAAACTGCCAATCCGTGTACACCTGGGTGTACTCTTGTGAGGCTCCGAAGGCACTTTCAGTTAGGAACAACAGGGCTACAATCCACGTGAGCGGCCCCATTCTGTCTCCCTGTAGGGAACACAGGTATAGGAGCCTGTCACTACTACATCTAAGCTTACACTAAACATAAATCTAAACAGGCACTATTTACATCATTAGGGAGCCAGAGAAGGCGCCATTCCTCTCTGTTCCGGACCCGCAAGGCTGATTTACCTGTTATCGAAAGCCTCATAGACGAATGCCAATGCCTCGGCCATATCAACGGCAAATACTTCCTTGCTCTGTAAGGAGGTCCAAGGAAGTACGGGGCTTAACTGTCGGTGCTTGGGGGTCTCTGGAACTGCTTGCCAGAGTGGCAGCGCCCACTCCAGGCTTGGGGGCCTGTCATTCAGATTAAAAGGGAGGCTGGTCTTGGACCTACATGCCTTCTGGGAATTTCTCTCGGTATGAAGGTGACTGAAACGGAGCCGTGGCTAGTCCGAGCCCCCTTCGCAATCACCAGGGTCACAGTCCATGTGCCGCTGGGTCCCTGAAGGACGATGTGGCACCAGAACAGGTTTACGGAGGGGGAGGCAGTAGCCAGGTCCGCCTCCATGTGGCATTTGGGATTCTCCCTCTTTGAAACCTCCCAAGCTGGACTGCAGCAAATGGGAGTACAGGATGTCAAGTTGGGGGGTGCCAGGGTGAGTGCCGCTGCTAACCTGGGCTCTGGTTGGGCAGAAGCCTCTCACTGGTTAGGTCCCCCATCTCCTTCAAGATTTCCCCGAGATGCAGCATGGAACGGAAAAACTCTCCAGGCCACGGCTGCAAGGAAATCTTTTGGAGGACACTGCTGGGTTCCAGCCGAGGGCTCAGTGCAAGGGCGATGGAGAGCTTCGGGAGCGCTCGGGTGGCATTCTCCTGAACCTCAACCGGGTGTGACCCTTCTTGGTGCTCTGAAAGCACAATTACCGTCAATGGGTCGAGACTCGAACTTGAGGCCAATTCAGGAAAGGTACAATTGGATTTGTTCTAGTGTGCCTCATGCGCCTACGTTTTTTGGAAGGCTTAGGTTGGCTCCCCCCGCCCCGCCATATCCAGGCAACCAGATAGTGTCAGGGTTGGGATCACCCTGTCTCGTCAGGTCTGGGAGCAGCACTTTTGGCACTGCTTCGAAGTTTGCAGGAGGGGTGGCAGGGTTCTTTTCCCTATAGGTCCCAGTGCCTGCCATCACCGTGGATCTACCCCACGTGTTGGGCTTCAGCTGAGCCACAACTCGCTGGGGGAGATCCCGGACCGAGCACCCCTATCCTGAAAGTCCTAGCTCAGGGTAAAGACCCGCTGGAGGGGAACTGTTGGTCACTGCACTCACAGGTTGACCAATCCTCAATTGGACCTGTTTGTCCAAGGTGTCATAGAGCTCACTCGTGGGTGTCCCATCGAACTGGCTCATGTCCAGTCCACAATTCCTTAGCATGTCCCAGACTCTGACTCTGTCCGAGGAGTTCATCTGGGCCATGGGATCGAACCCACCAGACGTCCCCCGGGGAGAGCTGGACTCAGAGGACTGTTTGGGGGCAATGGGCTGCTGTGGAGGGTTCCCTGCCTTGCTGGGCTGGCTGCAGGAGTCCCTCCCTTGCCACTGCCTGTCCTGTCTGGGAGCGGGGCACGAATTCCAATTCCCTTGCGGAATGGAATTCAGCGCGGTCTTTCTGTGTTGGGAATGGGGTCCATAGTTCGAGTATGTAACCTCGGCTATATGTTCCCAATTCCCTGCGTCCTTCGTCTGGGCCTTGGCGGGGGCTCGGAGAGAGCCAGCCTCCCGTAACAGGTCTGCGACCCGACGGAGGTTGTTCCCAAAGTCCTCCCAGGATGTCATGGCTGGATCCACCAAACCCAGGGCCTCCTTGTCTCATGGTTCAAGCCTCCGTACAACAGAGTCTTGAATTCCACGTGGTCAAAGCTGTACCCGTGGGCAGTCAGGGGGACCTTCTCGGCCAAAATGGCCAGCAGCTGCTTCCGCACCACGTAGGCCTCAGGGTTCTCACGAGGACCCTGTTGCTCCATGACATAGAGCACGCTAGCACTTTGTCCGGGTCAGAGGATCTTCACTATCCACCCATGTGCCTCGAGCCTAACCAGGTCCTGAGCCGCCACGGCCAACTCAAGAGTAGGAAGCTCGGATGGTGACATGCAAAGCCAGGCCAACTGGGTTAGGTCCTGACCATTGGCTATCAGGTGAGAGTGCATCACCGTGTTCAGCCACATGATCAAGGTGGACCGATTCAATGGACCCAGTTGGTCCGCGATTGCCTTGGCTTCGGTGGCACACCAGGGGACCCTAGTCTCAGTGACCTGCGTCTCCTGGGTCTCAGGACTACCTTCGGTTGCAGGGACGGTCCTGCGTGTCATGGACTTGGTCTCAACAGGGTGAATTGGGGCCTTCGGGGCATCCCAGTCCGGATTATGGGGAGAGGAGGCCAGAGCATCCTCTGGCAAGGGCTCTCGGGACAAATCTTGGCAAAGGTTGGGAGCAGCTCTGGGCACACAGCCGAAATCAAAGCCTTACGTGTTTGGAGCTGGCTCTCCAGTGCAGCAATTTGCTTAAGGTAGGCTGCATGGCTCACCTCTTGTTGTTCCTTTACCTGCCCAACCATGAATCTGGCTGCGGACCAGGCATGATCAAGCTCAGCC
This sequence comes from Iguana delicatissima, assembly GCA_948472985.1. Classification (NCBI taxonomy): domain Eukaryota; kingdom Metazoa; phylum Chordata; class Lepidosauria; order Squamata; family Iguanidae; genus Iguana; species Iguana delicatissima. The sequence goes on along the minus strand of CAOKZL010003465.1, from coordinate 63,786 downwards.
TCTTAAGGCTTTGGCTTTCTCCTCCCAAGTCTAGGCCACTACTGTGAGGTCACTAAGCTTCTGGACTGAGTCCTGTGAGACGGACACAAAAGTTACTTTGTCCTCCCGCAAGGTCTTGATTTCTGCATGAAGCTGGGTGTTCTCCTTCTCAATTTCTGCTAGCTTCCTCCGGGTCTCAACTAGGGCACTGCTAGCGTCTCTGGCTGCAAGCCAAAGTCCCCAAGCTGCCAACGCATTCTTCGAAGGCCCGAATGGGTTCTTTGATTTGTGCACCAGGGCGTACGCTTCTCGGAGAGAGGTAAAGGGGTTGGCCGTCTGGAAGACAGAGTCCTTCCAGGGGCACTTTCCTTTACCCAAAACCCATCTCTCCAGTTTCCCTCGGACCTCTTCCTCACACATGAGGTCCTTCACAGCAACAGGGCTCTCCTTTGCCATTTCTACCACAAAACAACAACAACAACTCACTACACAAACATGGGACCAGGAACTGGAGTGATGGGGAGGCCACCTAGACCCTTGGGGATTCGGGAGACGAACTCGGCGGAACTACTCTAGGAAAGAGGGAGGGGAACCTATCTCCAGCCTTACCAAACAAAAGTCACTTTTGTACACCTAGGCCCGGTTTTCCACCTCGACAGCACTGGGGATGAAAGGACGAGGCAACGGTTCAGGGACAGGGAGGTCACCTAGACCCAAGGAACCCTCAGGAGGATTCCGCCTGCCTGAAGGGGGAAAACAAACCCAATGGAACTTACACCGCTGCCTGCCCAAGCAGCAGGGGAAAAGGGGCAAGGAACCAAGAGCTGAACCATCCCTAACTGGTTTTCTGGGTGAGGGGCGCCTCCTCCACCTCAGGCTAAACCGCTAAACCCTGAAGCTAGGTCGGGGTTCACCACCTGCACCTAATAAGCCAGCAAATCAGGACACACCCGAGAAGTGAGAAGCCAGGACGCACCTGCACCTTCTCTAATACAAACAAGCAAAACTCAAGGGATAACTCAAAGGGGCAAAGGAAGAAGTGAGAGCAGCTCCTTCCGTACTTTCTGTGTGCCTTGCTGCTAAGATGTTGAATGCATGTGGACTGTTCCTAACGTGCTAGCGTCCTAACACTTGAAGTCCCAGCCCACAATAGACCCAAGATGGGGAAGTGGTTCCCAGGACAAGACAAAGAAAGGGGAACAGATTTCCACCCGATAGAGTTACTTCATGCACACAGAGGTCACACACACACTTGCCTGCCTACCAGCATTCTAAAACTGCTCAACTGACCATTCTCTAGGTCGGCATCTCCCGATCTGAGGAGGTTCCGGATTCCTTCTCAAATTGGGGGTACCGGGGTTGCCTGCATTCTCCACCACTCTGTTACCCTGTGAACTGGGGGTCCCGGGAGGGGCGCCCAAATAACCAAACAACAACAAGCAAAGATGGGGGAATTACCTGGAGCACTCACTTTAAGCTAATGAGAGGCAGGGGATCTTGTAACCCAATGTCTACGAAGTCAGGTCAGTTAAGCAGTCACACAGTTTTAAAGTAGCAACAATAATGTTTTATTAACAACAGACAAACACTTTAAGACAACACAACCACACAGCTAATTAGGAAATAAAAAATAAGAGGTTTTGGGGGGAAATGGGTGATACGACACCTTTCTCGTAGTCCTGAAGAAGTTGGAGATGGTAGTGAAGAAACTCAGTGTGGTGGCCAAGTGGAGTTCGCTCGACAGAACGGCAGCAAGGCTGGATGGAAGTCCAGAGCGATCTGAGGAAGCTCTCGGAGCTTGGGTTTTTATGGGGGAAAATATGACCACGGGCTAGTCTGTACTTGGGAGAGAACAATGAGGTTTGGGCGCAAGACAATGTCTCCAAAAGGTCAGAATTTAACATGATTGAGTTAAGTTCGAATTGACAAAAGAATGGCCAGTATGCAGATGCAGCTCACTTGGGCAGTTGAGCTTCTAGCTCGTCAGGGTGCCTGCTCAGGGCAGGGGGCTCTTTGTGTTACCGTGCATCCTTAATGAAGTGTTTGTCTAGGGAGGTCTCCTAAAGCAAGATCTGGCTGAGTCTGGCTTGCCCGGGTGGAGAAAGGAATGTTTCAGCATTTAATAGCCATGCCTAGCTCCGTGCTTGTTCGGGGGCCTCACAAACACTTGGCTGAGGGTGGCAAAATAAGACCCAATTGTGATATCAAAATGATATCTAATGTCTACCAAAGCCAGTCCAGTTCACGGTGATAACAGGTGGGGAGGATTGGGTATGTTTTTTAATGTTTATAATGTAATTAATGTATTCATGTTGTTCACCGCCTCGATCCATGTGGAGAAGAGGGATAGAAATAATTTTTTTATTATTACCATTATTATTGTTGTTGTTGTTATGTAACTTGACTTCAAGTTATTGTTGCCAGGCTGCATGGATCCCAGAGTTTGTCACCTTACCATGCATTCAAGGGTGGGAGCCGAAGCACCCTCCCCTCAGTATCCTTCTCAGGTTACCAAGCTGTGTGGCTCCAAAACTCTTCTCAACACTCAGCCAGGTTTAGGACTGAAAGACTACTTACTAAGGATCTCAGTTATCCAGAGAGAAGTCTGAGAGAGAATAGGAAAGCACCATATATTTTCTCTCACAATCTCCTGGTGAACTCAGATTCTTAGTAAGTACTTTTCAGTCCTAAACCTGCATGACTGCTGAGAAGAATATGTCAGCAGTATTAAATTTGTTTGATTAGCTTTAACTTCTCTCAGTAAAGAATTGTTTCAGTTTTTATGCAATCTTGGCCACCAGGAATGCTATGTATCTGACAGCATGGAGTCATGCAAGATGTGTGCGGTGGCAGCATTGAGTATAAAGGGGTTGTTACCCTGATTTCTGGAGTAAACACCTTAATGGGGGACGCCTTAATGTGCTCCACATGATGGGGAATGGAAACTAGCCAGAGCACAAGCAATAGCAACGCGAGAGGCAGGGTAACCTAGCAGGGTCTTTTTACCCAGTTTTTACGGGGTCAGGCCAAGCCAAAAACCAAACAAGGTGTCCAATAAAATGATTTTATTGAATGAAAGTCTCATGCACCAATGCAATCACTCACACACTCACTCAAGACCTATTAACAAGCAAAAGAGAGGAAACTTTATAGAGGGAATATTGAAGGGATTGTAGCTGGGGTAATACCACACCTTTTCCTGAAGTTCTTGGTCCGGAAAAAACAACGGGGAAGTGGAGCTCAGAACGGAGAAGGCTGAGAGGATTACTCAATGGATGGAGAAATGGTCTGCTGGGATGAACGGGAGTGATCCAAAGAACTGCTCAAACACAGGGCCTATTTGTAGAGAAAAAGTACACAGAGGGCTAATCCTTTTCCAGGGAGAACAATGAGGGTCGCAAGGAGAAAGAAGCTTCACAATGGCAACTTCCTTTGCATGATGAGATTACAAGGTGTTGCCAATATCTCAGGATCTTTGGTGCAATTGAGTTGTGCTGTGACTTTATGTAAATAGTCCTTGCCTGATAGGATTTTATTGCTATTGGTGCTCAACTTGAAATATAGAATCCTGGTTGGATATTTTAACATCTGAAGATCTGAAAATACATTCCCTAGGCATTCTTTACCAATTTGGCTTCTATAGATTATTTTTCACAAAGTGCTGTACCTACAAATAACCTCCACCTTAGCTAATTTAAAAGCTGCCATGTTTTTCTTCCTTTCTATTCTCTTTCTTTTCTGTTCTCGATGCTTAACAGAGCCTGTGTGTTTTGCTTATGGCTGGAGACAGATCTAGAGAATTGTTGCCAACCTGAATTAGGAACACATAATTAATTTCCTCTCAAACTATAAAAGAGTTTCTAAAAATTAGCAGATATTGAGAACATTGTCGCCTGGATTTTTCCCAGAGAAGGGACTCTGGGCAGGGTTCGTACCCACTGCATTAGCCAATAAACCATAGTGAGAGAGAGATCAAAGTTTTATTTCAGATGCTGCAGAATCAGGAACACAAGGCATACAGCAAATCAAGTGTTCACAAGATAAACCACATCTTATCTAGTCTTCAAGATTACATGGTCCTCCTTGGGGATGAGATAACTCCATACATATAAGAAACTATGTCACAAATATATTATTATGTCAGCGTGCAAGCACTGTGCATGTGCATATAGGTGGTCCCAAATTATAACATCAAATCCCACCTTGAGGGTATGAAAGTTAATATTACAATGAAACTTCGGGAGGCTATAGATAACTTTAAGTTCAGTTCCTATGCTTGGTGCCCCTCCCCTTGGCCTAGTTTGGGGTGCTTCAGACACTGGAGACCACAGAGATAACCATACTGTAGCATCTACTCATACCTCTTTCCCTATTTCTGTCAAGTCTGTTGCTTTACTCAACTAGTTTCCTGTTATTCAGAGCTCTTACTATCTTGCAAGCCTTGTCTCACTGATCTTTTGTAAGCTTGTAGGTGCTTGCCAAAGCTACTGGTCAGTTTCTGGACTCTGGGCTCTCTCAATATCAGGGGCAGAAAACCGTACCATATCACAAAAATATCAGCATGCAAGTGATCCTAAATTTAATAAGAGTAATCATTTAAAAGGAAAGAAAAGAAATGCTCTTTAAAGGCGAGAAAGATAGAATATAACCAAGCTTGATCTATCTCTGACAAGAAAATCATGGATGGAACTAGATGGTGGTTTTATTTTGTTTTCCTCATTTAGCATACTACTGTTTTAATCAAAACTGGTACAGAAGGGAGTTTCACTATATCTCACAAACTCTCTGGGCTAAACCAGCTGTGGCTGCTGCAAAATTATATCTCCAGAGTCAGGATATTGGCCAATGGAAAGGCTGATGGGCAGGGCTTCATGATCAGGTAGCAAAGAAACACCAAACTCCTCCCATATCTTCCTCCTTCATAGAATCATAGAATCATAGAAATGTAGAGTTGGAAGAGACCACAAGGGCCATCCAGTCCAACCCCCTGCCATGCAGGAAAACCCTCAAAGCACTCCCGACAAGTGGCCATCCAGCCTCCGCTTAAAAACCTCCAACGAAGGAGACTCCACCACACTCCGTGGCAGCACATTCCACTGCTGGACAGCCCTGATCATCAGGAAATTCTTCCTGAGGTTCAGGTGGAATCCCCCCTCCTGCAGCTTGTATTCATTGCTCCTTGTCCTGATCTCAAGAGCAGGAGAAAACAAGCCCACTCCCTCCTCGACATGACATCCCTTCAAATATTTAAACATGGCTATCATGTCCCCTCTCAACCTTCTCTTCTGCAGACTAAACATACCCAGCTCTCTAAGTCTGTCCTCATAGGGCATGGCTTCCAGGCCCCTCACCATTTTGGTTGCCCTCCTCTGGACCTGCTCCAGCTTATCCATATCCTTCTTGAATTGGGGTGCCCAGAACTGGACACAGTATTCAAGATGAGGTCTAACCAATGCAGAATAAAGTGGTACCAATACCTCCCTCGATCTAGACATCATACTCCTATTGATGCAACCAAGAATTGCGTTGGCTTTCTTGGCTGCCGCATCACATTGCTGACTCATGTTCAGCTTGTAGTCTATTAAGACTCCTAGATCCCTTTCACACATACTGTTAGCCAGCCACGTGTCCCCCATCCTATATTTCTGCATACTATTTTTTTCTGCCTAAGTGTAGGACCTTACATATCTCTCTGTTGAAATTCATTTTGTTAGCCTTGGCCCAGCTCTCCAATCTGTCCAGGTCCTTTTGAATTTTGATCCTGTCATCAGGCGTATTAGCAACCCCTCCCAATTTGGTGTCATCTGCAAATTTGATCAACGTACCCTCTATTCCTTCATCCAAGTCATTAATGAAGATATTGAACAGCACCGGGCCCAGGACAGAACCCTGTGGCACCCCGCTAGTCACTTCTCTCCAGGATGAGAATCTGCCATTGGTGACCACCCTTTGGGTACGGTCAGTCAACCAGTTACAAATCCACCTGACAGTAGCCCTGTCCAGTCCACATCTTACTAGCTTCTTTGCAAGAATGTCATGGGGAACTTTGTCAAAGGCCTTACTGAAATCAAGATATACTATGTCCACAGCATTCCCTTCATCTATCAAGCAAGTAACTCTATCATAAAAAGAGATAAGATTAGTCTGGCATGACTTATTTTTGAGAAATCCATGTTGACTTTTCATAATTACGGCATTGTTTTCTAAGTATTTAGAAACTGACTGTTTGATGATCCGCTCCAGGATCTTTCCAGGTACTGATGTCAGGCTGACTGGGCGATAATTATTTGGGTCCTCTTTTTTTCCCTTCTTGAAGATGGGAACAACATTTGCCCTCCTCCAGTCTGCCGGAACTTCTCCTGTCCGCCAAGAGTTTTCAAAGATTATAGCAAGAGTTCTTTTAAAATCCTAGGATGCAATTCATCTGGCCCTGGAGACTTGAATTCATCCAGTGTGGCCAGGTATTCCTGTATTACCTCTCTACCTATTCTGTGCTGCATTTCCCCCACTTCCTCACCTGCTCCCCAACCGCCAGGTTGAGTGTTTTTATCCTTTTGGGAAAAAACTGAGGCCTTTTCTCTTCCTCCTGTTATTAATTCACCATCTTCCCTGCGCAGTGACCCTATCGTCTCCTTCTTTTTCCTTTTGCTGCGGACGTATTTAAAAAAGCCCTTTTTATTGTTTTTAACGTCTCTGGCCAGCCTAAGTTCATTCTGTGCTTTAACCTTTCTGACCTTCTCCCTACATCTCCTGGCTACTTGCTTATAATCTTCTTTGGTGATTTCCCCCTTCTTCCATTTCCTGTACATGTTTTTCTTAACACTTAGCTCAGCTGAGAGCTCTTTAGTCAACCATTCCGGTTTGTTCAGATGCCTTCCATTTTTCCTCCTTAATGGCACAGTTTTAGCCTGTGCCTTCAGTATCTCCCTTTTAAAGAACTCCCATGCATCCTGAACTCCTTTCTCATTGACTATTCTTGACCACGGGATTTCAGCCAGCAGCTCCTTCAGTTTACAGAAGTCTGCTTTTTTAAAATCTAAGACGAGTGCCTGGCTACACTTGTCTTCTCTTCCCCACTGCATGCCAAATTCTAATAGGGCGTGGTCACTCTCTCCTAAAGATCCAACCAGTTCTACGTCATTAACAAGGTCTTCCCTGTTGGTCAGGATCAGATCCAGAATATTTGATCCCCTTGTCGCCTCTTCCACCTTCTGGACCATGAAATTGTCTGCAAGACAAGCAAGAAACTTGCTGGACCTTGCCGCCTTTGCAGAGTTTGACTGCCAACATATATCCGGGTAGTTAAAATCTCCCATTATTACTGTATCTCTCCTTTTTGAATGTGCAGTCATTTGGTCTAGGAAAGCGCCATTGAGGTCCTCAGTCTGGCTTGGAGGTCTGTAGTAAACCCCCACTATAATATCCCTATTGTTTCTCGCTCCCTTAATTCTTACCCAGATGCTCTCGACCTGGCTTCCGGTGTTCAAGTCGTGGATCTCTTCACAGGTGAAAACATCCTTGACATATAAGGCTACTCCTCCTCCTTTCTTATTTGGTCTATTTCTACAAAATAGGCTATACTATTCCTACATTCCAATCGTGAGACTCATCCCACCAGGTCTCAGTGATGCCTATCAAATCATATTTATTTTGTTGTACTAGGAGTTCAAATTCATCTTGTTTGTTTCCCATACTCCGTGCATTAGTGTAGTGTAGAGACACTTAAGTCCCTGTGCCCTTCCTGCCAGTCCCATAGCATTGTTTCCACGCCTCTCACGATTGGATGCTATTCCTACTTGGCCAATATCATTTGGGCCTTTTTCCCCTGCACTTGCCGAGTCCTTATCCTGAATAATCTTGTCTCCCTCCCCAACTGTACTTAGTTTAAAGACCTCCTAATCCTCCTTGTGAGACTGTTTGCAAAAACGTTCCTGCCAAGTTTCGTGAGGTGCAGCCCATCCCTTGCCAGAAGCCCATGTTCATGGAATTTCAAGCCATGATCCAAAAAGCCAAACTGTTGCTGGTGGCAAAATGTGCGGAGCCAGCTGTTGACCTCTACTATTGTCCTTTCCCTTCGTGCACCATATCCTTGAACAGGGAGGATTGATGAAATGACCACCTGCGCACCAAGGTCTGTAAGCATTCTCCCTTCAGCCATCTTTCCTCCCTTCAGCCATCTTTCCTGCTACAAGACTCTGTGACTGGAAGAAACCCTCACTGAGAAGAAACAGTTTGGAGAAGAAAATGATGGCTGGACAAAGGCCTACATAATCTTCCTCTCATCCATCCTGTACTGTTTAAGTCATGAGCCAATGGTGTACTTCTCCATCCACTGCCAGCAAAATTGTGACTGTCTTTCCTCTCCTACCCACTGCAGCCCTCCTGTTACCCCAAAACATGGGTGACTTGGGGTCCACCTGTGATGCCACTACCTCCACATGACAGACAGGAATTAATTAGCTCAAAATTAGGAGGCCTGCGAGAGGGGGGCAACATGACGAGATCTTTCCACCAATGTTTACAGGGTCATGAAGGAAAGAATCAGCCAGAAATTCCAAAATGTAAACTAAAACTGTGCTTTATTGAGGGGAATTTACTCACACATGCACACAAGATGGAAACAGTCACACATTCACATAAGAACTAAGTGAAGGATAAAGAGAGGAAAAAATTATTGATAGTGAGGGTGAGATTTTTGGATTATAATTACCAATCCAGAAGAGTAGTTAAAAAGAAGCAAAGTGGCTTAGACTTATATGTCTAAGGGCAGTACACAGCTGGGAATCAAACTGGCAGGGAGATATTCCGCAACTGGTGAACTGCAAGCTAGTTGCTCAAAACTGGGGATTTGTATACTCTAGTTCCCTCCCTGAAAGGGTGTGAATTAATTGCTTTCTGGAAGATAAATAAAAGGGGTCTGGAACAATCTGCTTGATTCTATGTCTTGTTGGGTAATTTGACTGAGGAAGGCTTCGGTAGGAAATGCATACAGCAGGGGTGCTTGCCTGCACCTAGGCAGTCTGACTGCTGATGTCGTTGAGAGGATTAGCTTAGAGCCATTATGTCAGGCTTTCTCAGCTAATCCACAATGAATGTATGACCTGGCCAAGTTGAGGTTACCTCTGACCTACTCCCAGCCAGCGTCCCTTCTTCACATGGCCTTTCAGTCATAAATGTGCATAATTTATATTTTATGCCAATTAAATATATCATATCAAAGTGTGGGGGTGTATGGCCTAGTAACACTCCAAGACACTAAGAATCTCTCTAAGAAGGTTCCTAGCTTCCCACTTTTGGGGATAGGTTTTTAAGGTGTGTGGGAAGCTGTAGAAAGATGGGGAAGGTCACTGATACCATGAAAGGCGTGGAATTCAGCAGAGCTTCATCAGTGGATCCTTTCCTCAGCCTCATCATTCATCCTTTACTTTATCAGGGCTTTTTATATAACCCAGATTAGGTTTTGCCACTCTGAAATTTAGTTTGCACATTTTCCCACACTGAACCAGGAGCTGATTTCTTCCCCAGAGAATGAAACATTAAGGAAAGTATGAATGGTAGCATTGTAAGCACAATCAACAAAGGTCACTGATCTGCCCTCATAATTCAGGGACACCTGGATCCTTTTTGGCAAATTCTTCCTGAAATGATTTCGCATGCCAGAAAGGGATGAGACTAATGCCCGCTCAGAAGAGAAGGGGTATGACTTCAGAAACATTTCAGAAGAGGAGAATGCACTATATGTCCCATTATGAGATATACCTATAGCCCAGAGTCCTTGGTTGTGACTGAAAGATCTGTAATGCCTTACAGACTCTTTGGCCACCCCTACAGCCCAGACCTTCATGGCCCCCACATCTACTACTCAAGAATGACTCCCTGACATTATTCTCTCCACTCCCATAACAGAGGACCAACAACATAACTTAGTGGGATTTAGGAAAACATTCCAAGGTGTTACTTGAGTTTGAAATTGTTTGACAGATGTTTCCAGGTTTGTTGTTGATACAGGTAATTGTTGATGGGCTGCTGATGAGTCCTCTGTTGATAAGATTAGTGTGGGAATTGGAATGTCTTTAGTTGTGGTTGCTGTAGGAAAAGATCAGAGAAGCAGTTCAGAGGAGGTTTAGATACTGACAAGGGCAGAGCCAAACACATCTGGTGATTCTATGTGCCTGAGAATGCAAATATACTATTAGAAAAATGGCTTTTTCATGACAGTCAGTTCAGAAAACAGAGGAAATACCACCGTTCCAGATTATGGAGCTGTCTGTCTGCCCCTGGGTATCACTGATGCTTTCCTTGACAATAAATATTATTGTTAATATTTTAAGTTATAATATTTTAAGTTAAAAATTAATAAAAGAGATATTCCAACAACAAGCTTCCTTGCTTACACATTAAAAGCCTGCTTAAACAAAAAGATCTTTGTCTGCCAACAAAAGGAGAGCAGGGAGGGGTGCCCACCTAGCTTCCTGCAGAAGAGAGTTCCAAAGGGTGGGACCAGCCACTGAGAAGACTTTAAAGACTTTTTACATTTCTATAGCCCTTTGATCATTTTCATAATTGTCAGGGGAAGTTAAAAGATTACTCCACTGTTACTGTTACTATGACTACCACTGCTATGGAGTGGCTCTGGCAAATTTTATTGGTATAAATTCATTAAGCAAAAAACATGTCCGTTGAAAACCAGAGGTAAAGATATTGCAAACTGGTTCATGCTCCAGAAAACCAACTGCAGAACAGCTAGTCCCTGCACCATTTTCTAGCTTGAGGCACAGCCAAGGGAAAGATGTGTTGAATTGCCAAATCTCAGGGCCTGGTCCTGAGTGTCCAGTTTTCATGAGTCATCTCCAGGTGGGAGATGAGGGTACAAATTCCCCACTGAGGAAAAGGCTATATGCAAATATCCAACTCAGCCAGTAAAGCAGCAGCAGCCTCCTACCATCTGCAAGGCACATTCTCTGAGATGCTGAGATGCCAGTATTAACTTTGCAATGTATTTTTTCCAATGTCCAGGTCCCCAGAATCCAGGGACTTTCAGAGTACAGCCCCAGAGTTTAGCCCATCCTCTTCTCATCCCCACAGGCCAGGTATACAGCTCTTCAGGTGTACATAGAAATCACCACCCATTTACATCCTCTGCCCATAGTCTGCTTGGGGCAAGCTTAGCCAGGGGAAGAAGTAGCTCCCAGCCACAAATCTCCTGGTCACTATTTTGAACAGGCAGCTGCCTTTCCTTTGCTTCATCCCAGCCTAGTCTCATGTGCTTGTCAGGCTTAGTGGTCATATGGAAGTGTGGAGAGAAAAACCTCTCCCTTAGATTAATAAGAAATAAGCATGCTCCACTTTTCCAATCCAGATTAAAAGAATATACTCATTAAAAGAGTGCAGATGGAAAGCAGGAAATGGGGGAAATAAGGTCTTTTAGGTTTGCTAAGAAAATACAAGAGCGGTGTAACTTCTAATGTACACCAGCTCTGAATTGCTAACAGCCTAGGAGTCACACTCAGAGGATATTTGAATAGCTCTCATAGACATTTAGAGTCATGTTCAAAGGTGCCAGGGTGACAGCATGATGAAAGAGCAGAAGAACCACTCCACATTTAGATGGTTTTATCAGGGGAAAATGAGGGGCTGCCCACTTGATCCATCATTCAGACATCCAGGCAGAAATCCCTATTTTCATGGGTGGTAAGGCTTGATAGGTTAAATCTTTGTCAAAATTTGATTCAGCCCTCTGTCAGTGCAGAATGCATTCAAAAGAGTATGTGAAAAGAGTTTATAGGCATACTGAGTAGGTCAAGTAAAAACTGGAGACCACAGGGAGAGAAATAGAGAGAGGAAGGGAGGAAAATTTAAACACATATATACAAGCTGCTTCAGATTACATACTTGTCATCACATTCCGGAAGGAAGGGGGTCCATAGCACTGCCCTTTTTTTGCCTGGATGGTGACTCTATATTCCTCTGAAGGGTTCAGTCTTTTGCATTCGTAGACCTTCTTCTCTGTGCCAGCCAACCATATCAGTTCAGCTGCCTCATCTTTGTTCTGCATAATGGGAAGAAAGCAGAGGTTATAGAAGGAATTAACAGTACTAACAGAAAATTGCAAGCACATGCAGCGGTGAGGTGTCTGCTTAAATCACTGTATCTTCAATCTGCTGAAGACAGCAGCTTAATGCCACTGAACATTAAGTCACAACAGATCCTGTGAGCCCAGAGTATATAGTCATAGAAGTGGCTGTTTGTTGTGATTATTTGCTCTTGATCTGATGTTTCCTAAGTAGATTTCATCAGAGAGTAATTCTCAAACTTTTCCACATGCAACAATAAACCCACCAAACAAAAACAGTTCTTTAATATATACTAAAGAATAATTGAGCTAGCATAGTGTAGTGGTTTGAATACTGGTCCAGTACCCTGGAGACCAGACTTCAATCCGCCACTCAGCCATGGAAGCACCCTGCTAAGTGACCTTGTGCTGTTCATACATTCTCCCAGAAAACCCCCTGATGGCTTTGCCGTCGGGTTGCCACAGCTCAGAAATGACTTGAAGGCACAACAACAATAAAGAACAATTGAAAAGAGGTTATCGAAAGGAATTACAGAAAATACTGGCAAAAGATTCAGGAGCAAACAATATCTTCCAAACAATGTGAATTTAATTCATTTATTCTGTGGAAATAAGGTTGCTTCCTGAGTGCAAGAAGTAACGTTTTCCAGATACTAAATAAAGGTTATTGTAAAGAGGCAATTTTCCAATGTATATACTTTTTTTGTTTTCAAATCAATCCTGAGGTTATTTTAAAAAAAAAAAAACAGTGACAAAAAGCAGCAAGCAACCCCCAAAGTAAAATGGCAAGTTCCTTTCATACGACAGAATCCTCTTTAGTGGTTGTCTATATAAATTCATGCCAGTGTGGCTACAGTGCAGCAGATGATCTCACTGTTGTGCAACTGACTGTGTAACCTAGGGTGGGTAACTGCATTGTACCCATCTGCCATAAAGCTGTTAATGTTTAGGCCGATTTCAGAAAAAAGAGGTGGCCACCCCAATCTGAAACAGGAAACAAATTCATCATCTCATGGGTGATGCGCATGGGAATCACATGGCACATTTGAATTATTTTTTAATCTGCATTGCTTTCAAATATGTTGTATGCTTCCTTGTGATTCATTATTGGAAGAAATGGGGGATATAACTGTATGACTATTTGTGACTGTATGATTATGTGTGACTACCTCCCTATGTCAAGAAAGCAAATGATGAGTGTGCAAAGAAAGTGTTTGGGATTATTTTATTTTATTTTTTTTGGTATAAAAACATGAATGGTTTCAGAAAACTAAAAATTAAAAATTGGGGAGAGGGAAGCAACGGCCTTTTTGCTCAGGCTAGGGAGAAAAAGATCTCATGGTAGCTGCCATTTTTTTCCCAGATATTTTGTGAATGTTCTTTACATTCCTATCATGTACTTTCATGAATACTCACCAATTAGATACATTTGTTTTAAAAATCGGTTAATGCAGATAAAATTTCAATCCACAGAATAAATATCCCCAATCTCTCCCTCTTTGTGTGTTTGACACAGCACACACATACGCAGAGAGAAAGAGTGAGAGAAAGAGATTGCCATAATTTCCATCCATCCTTCATTTTCCAAAAACATCCAGTTACCATGGATTTTACACGGATCTCATAAGCATCTACAGCAATCTTTGGTTGGCTCCACTCCATGCAGAAAGATGTTGCATCTTGATTTGTCACCTGGACATTGATGGCCAGAAGCTCTGTTTCATCCAGGAGAGAAAGCAAAGAATAAAGGAAATCAAAAAGCAAAGCAAGAATCTGATAGTTCTACATTTCTCACATACATATTCATGAAAGCTTTGTCAAGACAGCTGATCCAAGATAATGCTCTCTGTGAAATATTTTTGATGTAATGCATTACTACCCTCTAGTAGGGAAGTAATTGTTCACTAAGGCTGTTTCTGCACTACACTGTTAAAGTGCTAATATTGTACTTTCAACATCCTATGGAACCCTAGGGGTTTGTAGTTTCGGGAGGGGCCTTTAGAATTCTCAGCCAGGGAGCTCTTGGGCCTCAGTAAACTACAAACCCCAGAATTCCACAGGATGTTGAAAGTAGAATAATAGACTATAACAGTATAGGGTGAAAATGGCCTGAATTTCTTCTTGAAGATAGCAACAAGCAATTTCAGGAATTTTCTTCCCACTGCAAGAAAGTCTTCAAAAACCAAGAAGTTTTTGAAGGGTATTTGCAATTCAGAATGTATTCGGTGCAAAATACACATGTGGTTGTTCTGCACTGAAAATGACATTTTCTATGCAGCAAACAGTATTTTCTGTGTGAAAAATAATATTTCAATGCAGAAATATTAATTTCTATGGAGAAAATGCTGGTTTCTATGCAAATGATCCATCTGCAAATTTTAAGATGAACAAATCCCCTTTCTCAGGCAGGCAACTCAAGAAAGAGAGCGCAGATTCAGAGCCCAGAGTGCTCTGGGAGCAAGTTGTGCCAAAAAACAAAAACAAAGACAAAAAAACAGCTGAGTAAGAGCAATGGAGGAGGGCTCAGCAGGAGGAGAGTAGCCTTGGCAGGGATCTAGCAAATTGGCAAGGATGAAAAGGTATCGGGGAATCAGAGTAGACAAGTTCAAGAAAGAAAGAAAGAAGAGGAGCACAGAATGCAGAGAGTTCAAGGGGCAACTTGTACAACAACCACAAGGACAACAACAACCCTAGCCAGAACAACAGAACAATAACCCATAAGAGAGGGCAACAGGAGCGGAGGAGCCTTGGCAGAGGGGAAGCAAATTAGCAGGGATGAGGAGGAAGCAGGGAACTGAAATAGGCAGACAGGTGAAGAAAGAAGGGGAGTGCAGACTCAGAGCCCAGACAGTCCTTTGTTTCAGGGTTTCTTGCACTACAGGGTAAAAAGAAATTCATGCTGGTTTTCATTGCATGCTTTGGCTCTTCTATGAAGCAAAACTAGAAAACCAGCTCCAAAATTTGAGTATAGAATAACCTTCTTTATTAATTTCAGGAATCCATCCATTCCTGTAAACCAGTGGTTCTCAACCTGTGGGTCCCCAGATGTTCATGGACTTCAGCTCCCAGAAGCCCTGAGCATTGACCATAGTGGCTGGGGCTTCTGGGAGCTGAAGTCCACAAACATCTGGGGACCCACAGGTTGAGAACCACTGCTGTAAACGGTCACAGGTAGGGGAGACCTACAACTGCAGTTTTTCTTCAGAAAGTTGTGTAGTTCCAAGAAAATCTGCATGAATTCCTTGAAAATGTGCAGTTTTAAATGTTGCTGGGAGTTTTCTGTCCTTTGTGACAAAAAAACAAAAAACTCCTGCATGCTTCAACCCTATGGGAAGAAATACCAGCATCTTTTCCTCAACATCTATCAGGAAGTGGGAAAATGGAGAATTTCCATCTGTAGTTCCTGTACCTTTAGTGATTGTGTAGAAAAGGAAATTTCAGTAGCTGTTGCTTGTAACTTGGTTTTGTGAGGAGGAAGCATTCAAGGTACAGGAGACGTCTCCAGTTTTCAGTCTGGCAAAGCTAAGTACCACCCCCACCCCCCAAATTCATAGAAATGTCTCTGGGAGGCTGCCGGATTCCTGGTATATTGCCTGCCCTGGCAGGTTAATCAAATGACCTTTCAGCTTTTACTCTTAGTCTGTAAAAAGGAGGGGGAGTGAAAATTTACCTTTGTCCTCTTGAAGTGTAAAGAGCACTGTGTCTAGGGAAAAAAAGAATCAGGAGAAACACATAAATATTTACACTTGTAGACTGGAATCCTATTGGTGACATACATAGCCATAAACTCTCTTTAAAGCTTTTTTTACCATTTTCAGCATATTTCAAAAGGTAGAATTGAATACCCTTTTCCAGAATACTCCCTCCGCACACGCACACTTGCAACCAACCTGAAGGCTGCCAGAATGTGCCCTCCTAGCAATTTAGCAGCTGGAGGTAGACAAGGAGATGCCCAGGCAATGTCTTGCTGCATTTCTGCAGCTGAGAGCAGAAAGGGGATGTAATTCTCTGAATCACCTACAAGTCTGGGAGGATGGGCTTTTTTATGCTTTTGGATACCAAAATGCAGCTAAATGCTGCTTAGGCACCCCACTCACTTCTTTGTGTGCCTTCAAATAACTTTCAACTTGTCTCTACTTTACAAGTGTTTCTTGGTAAGATTTGTTCAGAAGCAGTTTTGCTTTTGCCTTCCTCTGAGGCTCAGAGTGTGTGATGTGCCCGAGGTCACCCAATGGGTTTCCATGGCAGAGAATTCAAATCATGGTCTCAAGAGTTGTAGCTCAGCACTCAAACCATTATGCCATAACCCACTCTCCTGGCCTCTAAACTGTGGCTGGAGCTCTCAGGTTAGCTATACTTCTGTGGAGAAGGAAGTGGAGATACACTCTTCTGTGCTTTTTACTGCGTCAAGCAATGTAGAATCATAGATCTGGACCCCAGAGGGGTATCTAGGGTGGGGCACGTAGGACACATGCCTCAGGTGTCAATGCCAAGGGGTGCAAAAAAGCCATGCATGTAGAGGTAGGGGTTGGGGGTAGGGGGTCAAAGTTTTCATACTTTAAAACAGTAGTGAAAAAACTTTTTCAGTTTGGGGGCCATTTTCCAGCAATTTAGTTCTTGGTGTGTTCACCTCCCCGCACCACTTACCAATTGACATGACCATAGGATGGGCCTAAATACCTTAAAGGCATCAGATCCTATCTGATCTTGAAAGCTAAGCAGTGTCACCCTGGTTAGTACTTGGAGGGGAGATTGCCGAAGAATATCAGGTGCTGTAGGCTATATTTTGAAGAAAGGAACAGGCAAACCACCTGTTCTTTGCCTAAGAAAACCTTATAAAATCCATTGTGTTGCCATAAGTCAACACATGACTTGAAAGTGCGTACACAACAAGCAGAAATAATGGTTACTAATGTGGTGTCATGGTTTGAGATTTTTCTATGAGCCTGGAAACCAGGGTTTGATTCCTCTCTTGGCCATGGAAACCCACTGGATCACTTCAGGCGCATCACTCACTCTCAGCCCCAGAAAACCCCATGATAGGGTTGCCTTAAGGTCACCAGAAGTCAGAAATAACTTGAAGACACACAATAACAAAGTTATGGAAGCAGGAGAGAAGGTTGTTAACAACAACAACAACAATATTTATTTATAACACCCTTTATGCCAAAGGGCAGAACAATGACATATAGAATCAAAAATATTAAAAGACAAACACATTAAAACAAAAAGCACAACAATACATGGCATGAAATCCCCAACACCCCAACAGCCGCTACCCATCTCAGCACCTTAAACACATCTCACTGACTTAAGATGGAAAGTCAAAGAGGAAGGTCTTCAACCGTTTACAAAAATGAGTGAGATCCTCCTCCAGCCAGAGGTCCACAGGAAAACTGTTCCACAAATGTTGAGCCAGATCTTGAAAGGCTCACAGCCTTGACAGAGCTGTATGCGTTGGTGGAACAAACAATCCTTTGCCTCCAGATCTCAAATTCCTGGATGTAACGTACCAAACAAGATAAGCTGCAAGATACTGAGAGAGCTTAAAGCTCAAAGCTTTAAATACCAGGACCAAAAGTTTGAGACAAACCAAAACCATATCTTGCCTTTGGTTTGATACAGTAAAGGCAAACCTCAATTATGAGAAAGAAGCTCTCTTCTACAAAGTCTTTTTACATCTGCCCACCGCCCACTTTCTTTCTTGTCCTCTGTCCAGATATAAGGGTTTATTTTAGCAGCATCAGGAAGATGGTGGAGGAGAGCTTGCAAATTACAGGCTTTGGGGGCTGGGTCACAGCAAAGTGTCTGCAATAAGCAATGCAAATAGCTTGACTAGAGAAAAAATAGGATTCTCCTCTAGCTAATCTTAATGTAGTTGTGTGTGCCTGCCTACAACAGGCAAGGGAAACAACAGTGGCCTCCATGAACATGCATAAACAGCAAAATAGAAAAAGAAGGGGACAGCAGATAAGCCTGCTCAACAGATACTCCCAGGATGTATATTAAAAACAAAAACAAAAAAACAGAAACAGAAAACATGTCTCTATAAGTTGGGGCACCAGAGTGTAAATCATAAAAAAAATGGAGGATGGTGAAAGAAAAAGTCATTTTTGGAAGAACTGTTCTGGTGATCTTTAGAAGATCATTAGAATGGTCTTGTTCACTTATGCAAGACTTTTAAAAGGTTTTATTGGAGGGCAGGAGAGCATCTGACATACTATGAGCCAGATTAGAAGGTCTTGCAGGTTGTGCCCAGCCTAAAGAACTGTGGCTCTTTCATCAGCAGAACTGGGAGGAGTCAATTTCCCCTACTCCTGCAACATAGTCAGAAGTCCCAGGTATTCATATCTATTGTATGGATCTTTAGGACAGACTCAATGGTCTATAGGGCCCCTTCCAACTTTATGGTTCTATGATTCTACCCAGCACAGCTCGTGCTCTTAAGCACTTGCAACTAGTACATTATCTTTTTTAAATGATCAGGACAACATTCATTTACAGCCTGGCAATCCTAACTATGGCCATTTCTGCACAATGTCGCTGTCCTGCAATGGGGATGAATTGCTGCCAGTCTGTGAGTTGTCACAGTCCCACTGCCAATGCATCCCCCCCCCATCATGATCATGGGCTATTCTATTACTGGAAAAAATTCAGTAATGGCCCATGATCACGCGACGCTCCTGTTGCCAGTGGCTGTGCAGGAACAGTGGAAGTGTGATCTATGCGATTCCTTCCCCAGTGCAGCTCAGAAGTGGCTGGCTGTAGTGCGGAACGAAGGAGCATATCCCTTGTGCTACCCTTCCTTAGGCAGCTGGCCAGGTATGGAGGGGAGCCTTTGGGTCACATTCCCATCCTGGCAGTGGCACTGCCAGGATTGCAACGGGATGGCGATGTAAAATGGTAAGGTGTGGAAACGACTGAAGCCTGAAGAATGATCTGATTGCAGTATGTCAGCTTAATCAGATCTGCCATATTTTTATGACACTGATAAAAACTCAGACATTAATTTTCAGTTACCTTTGAAATTTTTCATGACAGTCTCCAAAGAAGGATGTATTTGGGAGAAGTTCTCAATTTGTCTATTTATTTCAGGAGGAAAAGCTGTTGAATTCACACATTTCTTTTTATTACACTCAGGAATAAAGAAATGAACTTTGTTATCTGTCCATTTTCAAGTGTCTTAACAGAAAAGGTGAGTGAGACTAGAAAGACTAGAAAAGCCAATCCATTTCTTGTCTATTTGTAAATTGTAATACAGTGATCAATTACAAGCAAAATGTTTTTAAAACTAAGAATGGATGCAACCCATATTCAGAACAGAAATAGGATTGCCCAGTCCACCAAATGAGAGCACTTACTTTGCATATTATTGCCCCAGACTGTCTTTTGGGAGAGTCTGTTGGGTTAAAGCAGTTGTATGTGTTGGGGTAAGACTACTTGTTTGTGTGACTTGGGAGGAAGCTTGCCTGTGTGCCCATTAGCACTGTACTCTTCTATTGTATCTTCTGTGTTAAGTAAGGCTGATTGTTTGTATGAGCTGAGCAGAGGTTTCATTGTGTGCTAATTAGTGCTCTGTACTTCTTTTGTGTGTAAGCCCAGGATCCTTGCCTGATCACATGGTCTCAGAGGCATGGGGTATCTTCTTTGATGAAGTGAGTCAGAGACTCAGTTAGGGGAAGAGTTAGCAGCCACTAGCTTTCTATACAACTGCAGCTCCCATCCCTGGAGCTCAGCAAACAGGTTAACAGGTGCAAGGCCAATAGGTTTTTCACACAAGCATTTTGTGAGGGAGTTCTGAACAGAAGGTCCACCGGCACCTGCAACTGCTATCTATGTTTGTGATTTGCCAAACCACGTGGATAGCTACACTTGCAGCAAATGCAAGTTGGTTGCCCTGTTGGAAGAGAAGGTCCAGCAACTTAAGGCCCATGCATCTACCCTTCAGTATATTAGGGAGCATTAGGTTTTCTTGGACAGACTAGAGCAGACTGTCCTGGATGAGAAACACACAGGGGATGTCTCTGAGGAGGAGGTCATTCTGCAAACCCAAGAAGCAGACATTTGGAAGAATGTCACACAGAAAGACCAGGGATCATTCAGTGATTTTGGAGCTACAGAATCAATTTGAAGATCTCTCCTTTATCAGTGATGATGAGGAACAAGAACAAGAGCAGCAGTGTCAGTCTTCAAAGAATGTGCAGGTGACCTTGGGAGACTCAGTATATACAACGGCCTCTGCTAATCCCCAGAGGAGATATATAGTTGTGGTAGGAGACTCCCTGCTGAGGGGAACAGAAGCATGGTTTGCAGCCCTGAGGTGTGCTGTCTCCCTTGTCATGTATCTGTCATCTGTCATGTAACAGAGAAACTGACAAGACTCATCAAGCAAACTGACCATTACCTCAGAAAGTTTGGTAGTCTTTTCATTTCTGATACTTTGAATTTCTTCATCCAAATCTTGCAATTTAGTCAACAGGAGTTGTTCTTGTTCATCTAGATACTCACGCAGTTCCTTAAACTTAGCCACAATTTTCTTCCTCTCTGCATCAGTCTTTTCCTGTAGTGAAAAAGAGAATAGGGAGAAGGGCCAGGCTCAATAGTTTCAATTAACCATCACCACACACATGCTTCTGAGCAGTGGGATCACAAGGGTTGGTGTCACCCAGTGTGGTAATTCACGGTGCCACTCCATGAATACTTAGACCATTTGTTGTTGTGTGCCTTCAAGTCATTTCTGACTTATGGTAACCCTAAGGTGACCCTATGGTGGGGTTTTCTGGGGCTGAGAGTGTGTGATGCACCCAGAGTCACCCAGTGGGTTTCCATGGCCAAGCGGAAAATCAGACTCTGGTCTGCAAGGTCATAGTCCAGTGGTCAAACCAATGTACCACTCTGGCTCTTATCAGAATCTTTAGTAATGTTTTTTATACTGATGTTACTCATAAATCATAATTCCCATATATCACTGAATGTAATGGCAATAGTAGCGACATGAACAACTAGCAAAATTAAAATTACACCTTTAAATTACAATATCACATGCTCAGTCTAAATGTATTAACATTTTCATACTTTCGTGTGGTTAAAGTGAAAATTTGGTAAGAAAGCAATAGAATTCAAAGTAAAAATGATTAATAACAATATCCAAATTAAGTTTGTTTTAGGCCCTTTCCACACGGGGTAAAAAAACGGCTTAGGGCGACCTCATCCGGAGGTCGTCCACACCGTGGGGTGCGCTAGGGCAGTTTGAAAAGTGGAGGTTCCACACCTCAAACCGCCCTAGCGCGGCCGCAAGGGGTGGCGCGGCGCGTTTTTTAAAAATCACATTTCATGTGGTTTTTAAAAAACGCGAGTGCGCTAACCCGTTGCAGCGCTCCGTTTGAAACTGCAGGAACACGCTAGCGCGTCCCTGCAGAGCTGCCTGGGGGCGGGCTTCCGGCTGGCATGCTGCCCTGATTGGCGGAGTGCCGCCGGAAGTCGCCGGCCGCCAAAATTCGCCAGCGTGTGGAGCGGCAAACGCGCGCTCCCCGCAGGGACAGAGCAACCCGTTTTCAGGTAAGATCCGTCCCTGCGTGCGCTGCCCCGTTTCCCCATCCCCCGTGTGGAAAGGGCCTAAATTTTACTATTACATGAGATACATTAATAAGTTAGCATAATCAATACTGGCCCAAACAATTTAGATGCTGTAGACAAATGCATATGGAAATACATTCATAAATGAAGTATGATGAGCAATAAGTATCTGCTAGGGTTTGATTCCAGGACCGTTCATGGATACCAAAATTTGTGGATGCTCAAATCCCATTACATACAATGGTGTAGTAAAATGGCATTCCTTATACAAAATGACAAAATTAAAGATTGCTTTTTGGATTATTTTTTTAAAAAAATATTTTCAAGATGTAATTGGTTGAATCCGTGGATACTGAATCCACAGATATGAAGGGCCAACTGTAATTCCAAAAAAAATAAAAAATAAATGGAACAAATACGCAAGCATTTCAACATCACTGTAAAAGAAATTCATGTCGATGCATCGAGGGTCAGCAATTCACCTCTAAATTGTAGAGCCAGTTCTCAGAAACATGTGTTTTTTTGTCTGAGAATGTGCTTGTTGTATGTTTGAATTTCTGACTTTGGAGGGGGTAGCTGGAACCACAGAGACAGTTTTGGATACCACATGGAGCCTATAGGCCCATAGTCTTCCCCAACCCCTGATTTTGAGTGATCAATCTTTGATCATTGGTGCTCATGCCCAAGAACAGGCACAACAAAGCTCTGAAACAATTAGTTTAAGGTAACAGCTAGTGAGATCTTAAAAAGGAGTAGTCTTTTCAGTTTAAAATACACAAAGGAAATACCTAAATAAGGTATTTATTTTGGTTTAGAGCACAATACAATGATCATTGCCAGATTCCATTTACTTATATTCAGCAAGAAACATTTCATAAGGCATCAATTTTGTTTAATGTGGGTCAATTCATTAATCTTATATATATGAATCTTATTTATATGAAGCTGGCCTCAAAGACAAGATAAATGAGCAATTGCCACACCAGGGATATTTAACCAGTAGTGCGCAAATATGGTAACAATGCAAAACTAGCAAATTAAACGAGATGCTGCAATGTAGGCCATTTCCTACACTGTTACAGTGCTATTATTCCACTTTCATGATCCTATGGAATTCTGGGGTTTATAGTTTACTGAGGCCAAAGAGTTCTCTGGCTGAGAATTCTGAGAATTCAGGCCCCTCTCTGAACTGCAAACTCCAGGATTCCATAAGACCTTGAAAGCTGAATAATAGCACTATAACTGTGTAGTGTGGAAATGGCCATAAAGGGCTACAATTTTCCTTACACATTCGTATTTAAATTGTGCTCCAAAAACTCTTTAGAACAGCATTTTTCACCACAGAGTTTCTGTACATTTGACATATGAGGTGCTTTACCACTAACACAACCCTATGCCAGGAAAGGCTACACCCTCATAGGTTGAATTATTGGCCCTTTCCGCACCTTACCTTTTCATGGTGCTGGGGCGCAGGGATGATGTGAACAGCCTCTTCCGAGAGGCTCTCGCATCCCCACTACTTCGCCTCGGCAGCCGCTGCCTGCTGGCGAGCAGGCAGCGTGATGGCACCTCCTCTTCCTTCCTTCCGCAACTGGGTATTTTCCCAGGCTGTGCTGGGGGAGGAAGCGTGAGCGCCACGGCTCTGGAGTTCCACATGCACGGTAAGTGTGCGTGGGGCCCCAGAGAGATGCTGCTGCAGCTGGCAATCATACACCATTTTTGGCTACAAGCTGAAAATGAAATAGTGCATGATCAGTGCCTGCCATCCGCAGCAGCATCACATGATTGTGAGGATGTCATGTGGACGGCTCCTCGTAATTGCACAACACTCCAGAGGCCCTTTCACATGGGAAATGCCGTGCGAAAAGGGCCATTGCCTGCCCTGAAGCTATTAAAGGCACAACAGTCAGACTAAGTGAAAAAGTATTGAATCTAGCCAGGAGGCCTAGGCCCAGGACCCTGTTCTCAATCAGTGAAGAATGTCTCTGTGCATATAATAAGTGTATTTCACCCAACTACTAACTACTAAGTAATGACAGGCTATTTTTCTCCACCTGAGATTACAGGTATACCTCAGTTAATGGAGCAGGTATTACTTTACTTCTGGGCATTACTTCTTTAACAGAAAATTTGGTGCCAGAAATAACATGGAAAGAATAGAGAGAGGTTCTTACACCACACAAAAGAACAGCTGTACAGCATGTCTCAGCAAACTTTTAATTCAAGACTGAATATGTACTTGTGAAATGACACAACCGAGTTAGGTAAGCCTTGCATAAATAAACAAAGGCCTTCTGAATGTGCTAGAGATCACTTGAAGGTTCTTTCCAAATGCGTCTGGGGATTACTTTTTCTTTCACCACCCTTCCACTTTACTCATGATTTTTACTTTGGTGGCCAAACTTATAGGTCAATGCTTCTTTAAAATGCTGGGAAGTAGCTGGTGAGGCAGGCTTACTGCTTTCCCCTTTTCTCTGTTTTTCACTGTTCATGTATGCTCAGTATGGGATTCTACAGGCAGCTGCTATTTACCTTGTTAATTGTAGGCAGGCACACATGACTAATGTAGGATTAGCTAGAGTAGAAACCCATTCTTTCCTGCCTCAAGCTTTATTGCATTGCTTACTGCACATATGCTGCTGCAGTCCAACACTGAAAGTGCTGTTCTTCCAGCCCTCTTTCCCCACTCTTCCAATGCTAATTCCCTGCTGAGAGGAACAGAAGCAGTGGTTTGCAGGCCTGACAGGATGTCTTGAGAAGTGTGTTGTCCACCTGGAGCAAAAGTCTGTTACCCTTTTCGCATCTTGCCTTTTCACGGTGCTGGGGTATGGAGCTCGCGCAAGCAGCCTCTGGAAGAAGGCTCTCACTTCCCTGCCTGTTCAGCTCCGCACAAGCTTCCAGCTCGCACAAGAGCCCCGCCTCTTCCTTTCGCAGTGCAGCCTGGGACCTTTCCCAGCCTGCACTGGACAGGAAGCGCAAGCAGCCCAGCTCCAGAGGTTCCGCACACAAAGTAAGTGCGTGCGGGACCCCGGAGCGATGCGCAACCACGCAGCATTTTCGGTTTCAAGCTGAAAATGAAAAAAATCCATGCATAGTCTGCGTCACACAAGTATGAATGCATCGTGTGGACCGCTCCTCACCCGTGCACGACACTCAAGGGGCCCTTTCGCATCAGAAATGCCATGCGAAAAGGGCCTGTGATGTAAGAGAGTGGCTGACAAGACTCAACAGGCCCACTGACCGTTACCCCTTCCTTTTGGTGCACATGGGAACCAATGACACTGAAAAGCATAGGTTTCAGGATATCACAATGGATTACAAGGCTCTGGGTAGGAAGCTGAAGGAACTTGATACAGTTCTCCTCTCAGTAGAAGGATATGGCCCAGGAAAGGAGAGAAGAATAGTGGAAGTAAACAGTTGGTCCACAGATGGTGCCACCAGAACGGTTTGGCTTCTAGGATGATGATTGGTGGTTTCATGAAGATGAACTTCTAGCAAGTGAGGGGTTGCACCTCACAGTAGTTAGCAGGAGCATTTTTGCTAAGAGCCTCATAACCAGACCAAGATGGCTTCAAACTGAGTTATGTAAGGGAGAGAGAAAGTGTTTCTGAGGGCAGGAATTCATCAACTGCTTGAGATAAAAGGCCAAATGTTAAAGGGAGGGGTGGGTGAACAGGACAAGAACTCAACAGTGGGAGAAAAAAAAACTTTAAATAGGCAGTTGGAGGAAATGGTCTATGGTCTTAGATGTCTCTACACTAATGCACATAGCATGGGAAATAAGATATACTTAAAGTCTTAACACAACAAAGCAAATATGGTATCTTGATTTCAGTTAGGCCTTTGACAAGTTCCCCCATGATATTATTGCACACAAGCTAGTAAAATGTAGGCTAGATGATGCTACTGTTAAGTCAGTGGTTCTCAACCTGTGGGTCCCCAGATATTTGTGGACTTCAGCTCCCAGAAGCCCTGAGCATTGACCATAGTGGCTGGGGCTTCTGGGAGCTGAAGTCCACAAACATCTGGGGACCCACAGGTTGAGAACCACTGTGTTAAGTAGATTTGTAATTGGCTGACCAGCTGAAACCAAAGGGTGTTCACCAGTGGTTCCCTTCATCCTGGAGAGAAGTGACTGGAGCCACAGGGTTCTGTCCTAGGCCCAGTGCTAGTCAACATTTTTATAAATGACTTGGATGATGGAATAGAAGACACACTTATTAAATTTGCATATGATAACAAATTGGAAGGGATAGCTAATACCCCAGAGGAAAGCATTGGAATTCAAAATGACCTGAAGAGATTAGAGAGCTGGGCCAAAACTAACAAAATGAATTTCAACTGAGAAATGTAAGGTACTAGACTTAGGCAGAAAAAAAATGAAATGCACAGATATAAGATGGATGACAGCAGGCTTGACCACAGGACATGCGAAAGGAATCTAGCAGTCTTAGTAGATCACAAGCTAAGTACGAGTCAACTGTATGATGTACAGCTAAAAAAGCCAGTGTGACACTAGGCTGCATCAATAGAAGTCTAGGTTGAGGGAAATGATACTACCACTCTATTTTCCTTTGGTCAGACCTCACATAGAATACTATGTCCAGTCCTAGGCACCACAATTCAAGAAGGATACTAACAAGCTAGAATGCACGCAGAGGAGGGCAACCAAAATGGTAGAAGACTGGGAAACCATGCCCTAGAAGGAATGGCTTAGGGAGCTAGCTACACTTAGCCTGGAGAAGAGAAGATTAAGAAGCCACATGATAGCTATGCTTAAATATTTGAAGGGAGTCATATGGTGGATGGAGCAAACTTGTTTTTTGCTGCTCCAGAAACGAGGACACAGAGCGATGGCTGCAAACTCCAGGAAAAGCTATTCCACCTAAATGTTAGGAAGAGCTTTCTGGTAGTAAGAGCAGTTTGACAGTGGAATATGATACCTCAGAGTATGGTAGAGTTTCCTTATTTGGAGGTTTTTAAACAGAGGCTTGATGGCCATCTGTTAGTAACTCTTTGGTTGATTGATTGATTGATTGATTGATTGATTGATTCATTCATTCATTCATTCATTCATTCATTCATTCATTCATTCTGTGTTCCTGCATGGCAGAGGATAAGACTGGACGGCTCTTGTGGTCTCTTCCAGCTCTCTGGTTCTATGGAAGGGTTTTCTTTATTATTATATTACTAGCATATTTACTCAGCATTGCCCAGGATTTTATTTTCTCACAGGTAACATTTGTTAGAAATACCTTAGGAATTACCTTACCTTACTTTAGGAATTAGATGTGGTTGAAATACAGAGGTTTCAGATCCTGTGTCTCCAATTCCCCAAACTGTGTTGTCTAGTACCTGTAAATTTTCCTCATATTCCCTAATCCAATCTGTATTCAGAGTTATTAACATACAGAGTTTGGTTTTAAAAACAGCACTGCACAGAATTCTCCATGTAAATAAATGGCTAGGCTTTCAACAGTAGTATTTAGGGGAGGAGGTTCAATACTGTAGAGAGTTCCCTTAAATTCAGATTATAAAACTGAGTGGATTCACCACCCCACTTACACTGAAGCCACTAGCTGCCACTAGTTCTCAAATCAAATACAGTTTTGAATACACACAAAATGTTGGCCTATTGCAAATATTTGCAAAGCCTTGGCCTCTGTTACTGAGGCAAATAGGTTAAAAGTCAACTATTTCCTTTCTGCAATCCTCTGGAGATTGCCTCCTCTGCATGCAGTGCCTGTACTCTGCCCTTTTTTGGGGGTCTAGGGCTATGGCTCCTCTCTATGGCCCTTTTCACACGGCAGTTTGCAAGCGAAAGGGCCCCTTGAGTGTCGTGTAAATGTGAGGAGTGGTCTGCATGATGCACTCCCATTTCCACCACGCTCAAGGCCCTCACGCGCAGCGAACATGCATTTTTTTTTATTTTCAGCTTTTAGCCAAAAATGACCTGCGCTTGCTCACCGGTCAGGGGCCCCACGCACACTTACTTGCCGTGCGGAGCCTCTAGAGCCGGGCCGGTCTCATGTCCTCTCCTCAGTGCAGCCTCCAACTCCCAGGCTGCACTGTGGAAGGAACGGGCGGGGCGCAGGCAGGGCTCTCACACGAGCAGGAAGGAGCTGCGGAGCCTGAGCGGCAGGGAAGCGGCAGGGAAGCGGCAGCATTCCTTCCAAGGCTTCTTGCGCGAGGACCCCAACCCAGCAGCATTAAAAGGTAAGCTGTGGGAAGGGGCTATAATTTACAACCTTACCTTATAGAGGCAACACATCAAGTAGGTTAAGTAGTTTTTTTTGGTTTTTTAAGTACTCACCAAAAGAGCCTGACCTTCTGTCTCCACTCTTGTTTTATAAGATGAAATGGCTTCTTTCTCTTTCTTAAGAAATTCCACATGATCCCAAATTTTACTCTGAAAAGAAAAATGGGGGAAAAAAATCAGTTAGTTCTGGGCACATGCAGTGATGCATTCAAAAATTTTGCTGGCCGGGTCTTCTGAAGGCTCCAAGAAGATAGAGATCAAGAAGTTTCTTTGCAACATCAGGAGAAGCAGAGGGAACCATCCATTCTTCATAACACCCTTTGTCTTTATACCTCTTCTAATCGTAATAACCTCAGAGTACTGATGCATTTGTAATCCCCTGTGAGTTAGTGGTTTGGCCAGTGTCTGGGGAAGCCCTAAGGAAGTGACTGTACTTGCTTCCTCAAGGATAGGAAGAGCTGGAGGTGAAGAAGAGCTTCATATGCCAGGGCTAAAGAGTAGAACCTTTGGTCACCTCGAATAACGTAGTGTTACTTTCAGTTGTACATTTAGAAGAGAACAAAAGAGTAATTTCATTGTTGTATAGCTTCTATATTGTATTTGCTTCGATTTTATTTCATTTTTTTATTTAGAACTTTCAGATTTGTCTCCAAATGTTGTAATATGACTGAGCAACACAGGCAGAAAAGTCCTGCAGTCAAGTCTGGCACCTCACTGGATTTTTGAAACTTGTTCAAATTTAATATATGTGTTGTTGTATGTACATATGTGTGTGTGTGTCACCCAGTATCATGTAGTGGTCTGAATGCTGAAATATGACCATGGCAATCAGGGCTGGATTCCCTGTTTGGCCATGGAAACTCACTAGGTAACCTTGGGCATGTCACAAACTTTCAGCCCCCAGGTAACTCTGTGGTTGGGTTGCCTTAGGGTTGCCATAAGTCAGAATCAACTTGAAAGCACACAACAACAACAACTATATAGATAAAGATACAGAGAAACTTAATTTGTGATTGTGTTGGCAACAGTCAATTTTATTTGGCCCATAGAACCCAAAAGAGGTACATTTTCATTTTTCATTTGTTTTGTTATTCTGTTGTTTGAGTTTGATCTGCTCATCCTAGTAGAGACAAGGATGCTGGCACTTGGGGGAAATCCAAGCTGAAACTTCTCTTAAGCTATGAAATTCACTATCTGGTCTTGAAGCAGTCACTCTCTCTCAGCCTGACTTCCTTCCAGTGTCCTTGTGAACATAATGCAAAGAGTAAAAGGAAAGCCAGCTATACTGCCTTAAGCTCATTAATTGAAAGAAAAGATCAAAATAAAACACATTCCAGTATATCACAGAGAAAGCAAGCTTTTATCTCAAAGATCTCCAGTGTTAGAACTGAAATAACCAGAGTGCCTCCTCGCTTCCCACCAACATGGCAAAAGTGCTATTATCAGCTCATTTTGGAGATTGTAGGAGTACATACACTTTAGTTACTTAAAGTGGGCCCTTGGTCTGCTAGCATTTGGTTCCAGGACCCCCATGGACATTATCATGCCCTGTTTCCAGAACATGGACTCTCACTCAGAGTCTGTAGCAGAGGGCACACCAGAGACTGAAACAGGAGGCATGCCAGGGCCGGATGTACAGAGAGAGGTTACAGTGCTAGAAACAGAACAAAGTTCTGCCTGGAAGTAAGTAACAAGCTGGGAGATATTCAGTTTGTTTTGTTTGATTTATCAGATGTACTAGGACAGATACCAAAATTAGTGGATGCTCAGGTCCTATTATGTACAATGGTGTAGTAAAATGACATCTCTTATATAAAATGGCAAAGTGAAAGTTTGTTTTTTGGATTTTTTTAAGCCACAGTTGGTTAAATCTGTGGATATAGAATCTATGGATATGAAGGGTCAACTGTATTAAGTTAACCAACTTAGCTGTGTTTCAAATTTCTATGCAAATATAGAAGAACTAATAATAAACTTCCACCTCATCTAAATAAACATGGGCTCTAAATTTTAGTAACTATACTGATAGAAATAAGAACCATTATGAAATGACTATAGTTGAACAAAATGTTATTGGTTATTTGTTAATAAACTGCGTGTTATTTATTTACAATCAATATGGTAATATTATACTGCATGTTTTTGTTAGTCCAGTTTAGAAGACAGAAGTAAAATGTGAAAACAGAGAAGTAACAGGTTGCAAGGCTACTAGAGTGACACTATAAAGAGTATCCAGGCCTTTTAATTCTCTTAGAAGACAGAGAAGTCATTAACAACAACCGATCAACAGAAAATCTTAAAAAGCATCAAGTCAATTTATTCCCCACCTTCACCCATTACTACCTACCTTATACTCTTCAAAAGCCTCCTTCTTTGGAATGACTTTGTGTTCCTTGTGCTCTTTGGATTTATCACATACCACACAGATGAGAATTTGATCATTTTCACAGAATAGCTTCAGAGGGTCCTGATGGTTCTCACACATGTTCTCTGATACTTGGGCCCCTCTGGCCACCTGGAGACTGAATTTCTTGGCTATTTCCACAATATTTGCCAGTTGCTGGATTGGCCTGATGTTCCTTTGCTGACAGGGTTCTCTGCACTGAGGGCAAGAAGCATCTGTGTCAGACTCATCCCAATGCAGTTTTGACAGAAAATGTGTCCACAATCTACGATCACTGGATCTTTGAAGTACTCTAGACAAATTGGGCACGTTGTTTCTTCATAGAGATTCTGGACCGGACTTGTGTCTGCCATCGTATCTGGCTGAAGTGGTAATGAAAGCCTGACTTTCGTTTCTCAGCTCTGAAACACAACTGGGCGTGTCCATTCTCTGAGCTAACTCATAATAATCTTTTCCTGTGTAGGAACTGGCAGCAAAAAACATCATGAACAAGAACAAGCAATAATTTTTTAAAAAAAACACCCAAGCTTATGTAATTAAGCCACATTTTAAAAAGAAGAAGAACAAACTGACACAGCTGCAAGGGTTTGGAATTTCTGGAAGAGTTGGCAAGGAGTGATCACTTAGTCATTGCATTCAACTTAATATGTAGTTTATATACAAAGGAATGTTGTAGCACCTTTGGGACTAACTGGGAGAAAGAATTTTGTAGCATAAATTTCCATAGGCTTGATGCTTGATGCTTAAACTTCCATAGACTTGTAGCTTTCATCAGATGCTTATGCAACAAACCTCTTTGTAGCAGATGCTTTTGCTACAAAATCTCTTCGTATACTGATACAGACTGATACAGCTATGCCACTGAATGTGTTTAAATATTGAAAAGATACATAACACAGTAACTGGGGATTTCCTAGTCGATCAAGCAGGCTTGTAACAAATCAGTAATAGTAATAATGATACTGTTTTCAGCTGTTGCACTTTCTCTAGCCGTCTGTCCAAGGTCAGCTCATGTTGTCGGGAAACATAAGAACGTTTCTATCTTAGAACAGCCTGGGAAACTGTTCCTTTGTTAGGTTAAAATGGTCCTCTCCCCTTTTGCTTGTGAAAGTGTCAGCACCTTTCTGAACTAGGGAGAAGGGATATTTAAAGATTAGGAAACATTAGACCACCAATTTTGTCCTGAGGGGATGCAAACAGCTATAGTTCAGGCCAGGAATCTGGTCTGTTCAGGCAACATTTAATTCATTATAGTGACTGTGGAGAATGACAGCTGTGATAGAGGAAAAGTTTGGCCAGTCTGAAGGGGCATGAGCTAATTTTGCTTTTGCCTTTACAGTTTATTACTGCATCCCATTTAACACATTTGTTTAATGAATCAACCATTATTTTGATGCACCCAAAGTTATTTTCCATTTTTTCAGCCTTTGCTGGCCTGAAAAAGTTGCCCTCAAGCCTTAATAGGCCTGAAAACTGAGTAGATCAAAGCCCTGGAATCATTACACATGATGTCCCTGTTTTTTGTTAGTTTGTGATTCTGAAAGGGTCAGAAAGTCAGTCCTTTCCCTTCCCACATCAGTTTGCTGGTATCAATGTTAGCTTTATTCCTAAAGATAAAAATAAAATCCTCCCCACAACCCATTAGAGATGGTAGCTGTGTTGACCATAGAACAAAATACAAAGTACACATTGCAGAGATACTTTTATCAGGTCAGCCAAAAAGAACAAAATAAATCATGCTAGTTTGTGAAGCCCACTGGCATCTTCATCAGGCAATGATAGTAAAACAGCATACAAGGAAGAAAAGGCTCTCGTGATACTACCATGAGCAAACACCTTATCACTTTTCTTTCGTCACATGATTTATTTATTTATTTTACCATTGATGTATGAGCAAAAAGTTACAAAAAAGTCAGATCAATGCTGCCAAAGCTAGTTCTTTGAAAAATTTAATTGGCAATTAGAAGAAGCAAGATAAAGCCTATAAGGATAGCCAAGTATGGTGAACAGAAGAACACTGACTAAACTTTAGTACCTAAGACTACACTAGCAATACTAGAGTTAATGACTATTGAGAGCATAATGATATGTAAAAGAAGTGCTGATGCTGTATAGTTAGTGCATATGGCTCTCTATATGTGTATTGAGCTTGGATAGTAGGTAACAAATGACATTGCCATTAGAGAGCCAATGAAAAATGTTGCATTATCACCTTCTGGAGAGATACACTGTATTGAAAAAGTGAAGCTTGAAGAGTTCAGTGTGTTTGCTTTGTGAGAGATCACCAAGCACCTCTTTCAGTGAAGATTAAGTAATAAAGATGACTGATTCCTCCAGTCTTGTGTGTTAATTGGCAGTAGCACACCAGGCATGAACACATATTTCCCTCTTTAGGGGGACGCCATTGTGATGGAGCCTGGGGTGTGTTACCAGCTTACCATGTAGCCCAAGTGTCTCTCGGTAAGAGAGAAACCCAACCCATTGGTGTGTGGGAGGAGTTGAGCTTTCTGAGGAGGAGCACTATATAAGAGAACTTACATTTTTGAGATCTTCATGCAATGAGATTTCCAGAGAGAGTTTTGAGTGAGAGCTTCTCAGACAGCCAAGGGAGGTTGTTTGAATAAGTGATGTTATCTTCTCAGGAGCCTAGTGAGAAGCAGGGAAGAAATCAATCTATTTTGAGTTGGGTTGGAAGGAATGATCTAAACTTGGGAATTTAGCCTTTGAGCAGAAAAAGAAACCAGAGGTCCAGGTGTGTAGAAAAACTCTGAACCTGCATACTGTGTTAAGCTGAAAAAACTGATTAAATACTTTTGGAAGGTCCATTTCGCCTGAATATATTTGTAGCACCCAATACCTTTTCCTTGTTTGTTATTTTAATAAAGATTACATTCTATTTTTATAATTCCTGACTTAGCAGAGTACTTTTTCATCAGGTTTAATTTTGCAGATAGATATGCTACCACAGATTATTAAATCTTTCTGAGTAAGACCAGAGAGGCTTTACCCCTTACTCACTACACTGATGGATTTAAGAGGGGAAAGCAAAGGTTGTATAAGGAGGGCAGCAAACTGCTATAGCAAGCTTCAAAGGGCGCTGCCATCTCCAGCCTGAGAAAAGGAAAAGCAGGCTTGGCCCTCTCCACAAACACCCTCTTTGCCTGATCAAGAATTGGGATTCAAAAGTTAGCATGATGTATTTTGTGTGTTTTGGTTGACTTAATAAAGATATCACCATAATTTGTAAATAGTCGGGGGGACAGTCTATGGGTGGACACAATTTTCCTACACAACGTTGTCTAAGAATCTGTAAATCTGTATCATTTCCAATATATGCCTACCCTAAAGTGACTTTATTTGGGGATTTTCTTGGCATGATTTGTTCAGAGGTTTGTCCCTGCCTTCTTTTGAAGCTGAGAGAGTATGACTTGCCCAGGAGGACCCAGTGGGGATTGAAACCCTGCTTTCCTAGAATCCTATTCCAACACTCAAACCACTAACTATGCTGGTTCTCATTATGTTTGGTACATGGTTTCTTATTAAGACAAAAGTAAGTAGTAAGTACCACCTTGAAATTCTGAAGAAATTTTGCTCTCTTCTCCAATGGATGTTCAATACTCATCCAGTGAACTACCAAAAAATAAAATTTTGGCAAAGTGTTATTGCAAGAACTGCATTTCTGAGATGGAGGCTGTAAGAGATTCTCATATAAATGTATAATCATGTTGCAGGGATGGATATTTCCAAATACCCTTACTGCACAAGAACATGGTCAAAGTCTTCATAGAATCATAGAGTTGGGAGAGACCACAGGGACCATCCAGCCCAACCCCCTGCTATTCAGGAACACACATCAAAGCATTTCCAACAGATGGCCATCCAGCCTCTGCTTAAAAATCTCCAAAGAAGGAGACTCCACCACACTCTGAGGCAGCATATTCCATTGCCGGACAGCTCTGACCGTCAGGAAGTTCTTCCTGAGGTTCAGGTGGAATCTCCTTTCCTGCAGCTGGAATTCATTGCTCTTTGTCCTAGACCCTTTCTGTACCTTACCTTGTTCTGGCGCTGGGGTGCGGCGATCGTGCGAACTGTTAAAGAATGCTAGGCTAGGCAGTCAGCAGCTAGCCGTAGGCAGAAAGGGTTAACTGGTTCACTGCGCTGCTTACAACAAGTTGTAAATAACTCTGTTTTCAATGTGCTTTCTCAGCTAATGACTGTAAGGTCACAGCAGCAGCTGTGAGAGGGAGACAGAGACAGCGGATCTCTGATATGTATAGTGTTATGGCTGTTTTTCTAGCATCTGATTCACACAGGACCGCTGCTGTGTTTTCCTGTGTGAATCTCATGACATCTATCTGTGTATTCCCAGATACTATATGTAAAGTGTGTGAATGCTTTGTGTTCACTTCTTCTTGCTACTTTCTGCTTCAAGCATGTTAATCAAATAAAAGCTGTAGTTTTAGATCCTGAAAGCTGTGTGCTGGCATTTTTTCTCCAGGCATGGAGATGGGGCACTGCAGCTTACTTGTGGGTTCAGCTCTTTTTACAGCTGACACCCCGGTTTTTCTTGACGGTTTTCGTGGGTTCAGCTCTTTTTACAGCTGACACCCCGGTTTTTCTGCCAAGAGGCTCTCCCTTCCCTGCTGCTTCAGCTCTGCATGAGCTGCCTACTCGTGCGAGAGCCCTTTCTCTTCCTTCCACAGTGCAGCCTGGGACCTTTGCAGGCTGCACTGGGGCAGCAAGCGCGACTGGCCCGGCTCCCGAGGCTCCACACGCCAGGTAAGTGCACGCGGGGCCCAGGAGCAATGCGCAATCGTGCACCATTTTTGGCTTCAAGCCAAAAATGAAAAGGTGCATGATCAGCCCCTGCTGGCCCATGGAGCTTCACGCAATTGTGAGCGCATCATGCAGATTGCTCCTTGCAATCACGCGATACTCCAGGCCCTCTTTTGCATGGAAAATGCTGTGCAAAAAGGGCCTTTGTCCCTGGAGCAGCAGAAAACAAACCCATTCCCTCCTCGACATGACATCCCTTCAAATATTTAAACATGGCTATCATATCCTCCATTAACATTCTCTTCTGCAGACTAAACATACCCAGCTCCCTTAACCACTCCTCATAGGGCATGGCTTCCAGACCCTTCACCATTTTGATCACCCTCCTCTGGACACGTTCCAGCTTGTTGATATCCTTCTTGAATTGAGGTGCCCAGAACTGGACACAGTATTCCAGATGAGGCCTTTTGTTTCACTTATGTAAGAATGGAGTAATAACTGGGTTCAACATGACAGAGAGAAGATGCCGTGTGGAAAGATGGGGAAACAGATAGAAGCAATTTAATGGATAAGAGTTTAAACATGGAAGCCAGTTCTTCTGATCCAATCTCAGTTGCCAATTCACGAGATAGCCTTGGAGAAGCCAGCTTTTTCATTTTTTCCTGTTGCGGTACTTGTATTGGGCCAATGAAAAGGTGCAAAATACACTCCATGATAGATTTCAAAGCTTCACAGGCTTTGTCATCAGGCAGAGAGAGAGTTTATTTATAAAACACATCCACGCCTCTGCAGCATGGGAACAACGCTTACCTACTCTATAGAGTTGTTGTAAAAATTGCTGACACATCTGAAGTGCTTTATCTTTGTCAGTTTTCTTCATCTACTTTTTGTTTCCTCAGAAGAACATTTATATGTTTATAGATATTCAGCTATTACTTTTAAAATGCCTGGTAGGTTTTAAGGAGATTAAATGTTACAGTAGTATCATTGAGAATATACAAAATTAATTTCATTGGCAGTAGAAAATTACAATTGCTGACATTCTACATTGGCTACTCAGTTATATAACTATGGAGTCTTTTCGCACCTTACCTTTTCACGGAGGTGGGGGGCGGCACTCACGCAAGAAGCCTCAGCAGGAATGCTGCCGCTTCCCTGCTGCTTCAGTTCTGCAGCAGCTTCCTGGTTGTGTGAGCGCTGCACGAATGCCCCCCCTTCCTACCGCAGTGCAACCTGGGAATTGCAGGCTAGCGCTGAGGCAGGAAGCACAACCAGCCTGGCTCCTGATGCACTGCACGGTAGGTAAGTGCACGTGGGCCCCAGGAGCATTACGCGACCACGCACCATTTTCAGCTTTAAGCTGAAAATTAAAAGGTATGTGCTCAGTCCACGTCAGGCCCTTGAGCCCTTGAGTAAATGGGAGTGCATCATGCAGACCATTCCTCCCATTTACAAGACCCTTTAGAAATGTCTTGCTTCAGAAATGTCGTGCGAAAAGGACTTAAGAAACAACTCCTAGGCCAACCACCACAGAAGAGATTAGGAGCCAGCTGCTGGAGCCAGCAAACCAGATACATTCAGCTTCCAATCAGAGTGCATAGAAGATGTCATTTCTGCTTCCTCCTACCAGCAAGAAAAGCTGCAACAAGGACTTTCCCCAGGGGTCCTACTTCCAATAGCCACAGCCTTGCTTGAAGTCAAGAGGAAGGTAGAAACATCATCCTTCTTACTTCCCAATTGAAAGCTGAAAGGACTTCCTTTACTAGATCCAACTGCTGGCTCTTAAGGTGAAGGGGTCAGAATTGGCCACATCAGTGGCTGGAGGGTCTGTCACAAGGAAGGAAAAGATGAGCATTAATTCTAGAGAGAAGGCTGTGGAAAAGGCAAAGACCAGCTTATTTAATTCTTGTCAGATATGTGCTTTACTTCTCCTGAGCCCTTTAATCCTGTAACATGAATCCAGGAAAATACAGGTGTCCCTGGATATCGGGAAAGGTAATGTGGAATTTCTTGATGCCAATACGGAAAATCCAGTCTTTGTTTTCCATTCACTTAAAATATCCAAGAAGAGGATCTTGCCCTATTTCTGGGTCAATTCTCCATAAGGAATGGGGGGAAAATGTTCACAAACATTCTTGTCCTTGATAAGGCAGGATATTGAGACACATCACTGAAAAGGTTGTCACCTACTGCAAGATTTATCTCTTTTTGGTGACAACTTTCATGATTAGGTTCTGAAATGAAAAACAATGAACTCTAGGCAAACTATGGTATTTTGTGCAACACATTTGTTATTTTAAAGCCACCTTTGTGAAATTTTCATTACGACTCCCAAAATGCAAAGAAAGAAAGAAAGAAAAAAAATTCATCCAAAATGTGCAAAAACTCATATGTTCACAGAGCACACACACACACACACACACATTTTTCTAAAAAAAATTAATAAGTGTGCAAATGAAATGAGCAGAGATGTATATGTCTCTTCACTATCACACTAAAAGACACTGATGCTTTAGCACAAGGGTCATATTCCAATTTGAGAAAGGTCATAAAGG
Source organism: Iguana delicatissima (assembly GCA_948472985.1). Classification (NCBI taxonomy): domain Eukaryota; kingdom Metazoa; phylum Chordata; class Lepidosauria; order Squamata; family Iguanidae; genus Iguana; species Iguana delicatissima. The sequence goes on along the minus strand of CAOKZL010003465.1, from coordinate 26,164 downwards.
CTGCATTCTAGTGGTAGAGCTAAGACATCTGAGCTAATTTTCTGTCCTTGGGAGCAGACTCCAAACCTGTCAAAACACACACATACACAATGAAAGTGGATGGAAGTCTACCTGTAATTTTTAACAACAGGTTTTTTTCTTGTTATATAGCATAGAGGATCTATACAGCCTCTTTAAAAAGAGTTTTCAAGGAGAGACAATCTACCTGCCCTTTCTTGTCAAGAAAGAGTAATGAAAGAAGTTTCAGGGGTGATTAAACAGCCTTGGGGAGCCACATAAGTCTCCATGCCATATATTGCTCACCTTGGGGCTAATGCCATGGGGTAAGATCAAAGTAAATCAGACAGGGCCATATTTTTTTAACTAATTTGGAGGCATTTTTCCACTAAACATGCAAAGTAATAAATTCTATGCATGACTGTTCAGCAGTGGCTGTGAATGATCTGTGATGTGAAATGTCAGATTCATGTTGTTCTGTGTCTAAAATCAGGCATGGCAATGGCGTATGGCAGCCAGCCTTACTGTATGGTATAGGAACCTTCCCCAATATGGCTCCCTTTGGATTATTTTGGACTATAACTCCAATAAGTCTTGAAAATTGGCCATCCTGGTTGGGTATGATGAGGTTCATACTCCAATTCATCTGGAAAGCCCAGAGCTGGTACAGCTTGTAGCATGGTTGGGCAGACACCACTGGAAGCAGACAGATGAACATCAGAGTTAAGATCATATTGAATCAGGAAAACTCCACAAAGTGAGGAGACAAGAAGATGGGCTGCTTAGGTTCCATTTCAGATGGCCCAATCTCTTTAACTGGCCCTGGCAGAATAAGCCAATACAAATATCACAAAAAGGAGCAGTCAGAACCTAATCCCCTGGCACAAATATTTAGAAAAGCACATGCAGAACATACAAATGAATCAATATCATTACAAAAAAAAAAAAAAGAGGTTTTTCTCCTTGAAGTACAGCTCAGTAAATTTGAAAAGCTTTTGTGCTATTTTCTAATCTATTTTTGAAAGACAAATCCTCAATTTGTGCTTTAGCTTTTCTTTTAAAACACTTTTCTTTTAAAATTTCACATCAGAATTTTTTTAAAAAACATGGGAAGGCAACATAAAATCAAGAGAAGCACTATCGTTTCCCATGTAAAACAAATGAACAAAGTATAGCTCAAAAGGGTAGTTTGGAAGCAATCACAGAGGAGGGAGGAAGGAGCAACATCATTCCACCTTGAAGAAGAAAATAGGTAATGCTTTTTGTCAGTATAGTTGCTTAGAACCGCTTGTGTTGTTTCTTTCAGAATATCAAAACAGTCGCATAGGGATGTGGGGGCAGGGGTGCGATTTGCCCAGGCAGCAATGTTTTGGGGGCATCCCGGCCCATAGTCACGCCCCTGTGCGCCCTGGCCACACCCCCATGCATTGCAGCCACGCTCCCGTGCACAGTGGCCATGCCCCCCGAGCTGTGGTCCCGCCCCCCCTCCACACACTCCAAGCTTTGCCACTGTATCAAAAGCAATTTGAGAAAATAGGTAGCTCTACCTCACTCACCTTTTTCACTCTTCCAGAAAGGCTTTAGCATTTTAATAAAGAGGTTTTACAAAATAGTTACCAGAGACCAATGATTGAAGCAGAGGTGGGAATAGTTAGAAAGAGCACCCGTTCTGAAATGGTGAGATGAAATACTTTACCCAGCCACCCCTGCTCAAACTATAGACCAGGAGTGAGAACTTTCTAACAAGTTCTGTTAAGCCCAATTAATGTTTGGAGGTAGTTTTCTTCAGAGTGGTTAGGTATGATGTATATTAGTTGTTTAGAAAATAGGTCATGATCCGACACACATGCAGTAAAAACATACTAAATACTGCACACCACAATTAAATTATTATTTTTGTCACAAAATGAGTAATTTTACAAATCTCTGCCATGTTCCCTCATGAGGGTCACGCTGCCTGTGTCGTGCCTGTGTTTTTTTCAGGTTTTTTAAAAATATATTTTACTGAAATAAAAACAGATAATACACAAAACCACAAACAACACAAAATGGCAAAAAAGAAACAGATATAGCTATACAACTACCAATGCAATACAAACCAAACAAACTAAACCACCCAATACCTAACTAAAAAAGGAGGTTTCCACCCCTGTAGCAATCAGTGAAAAGCATTCTAATAGTAATTCTAATCTCAGCATCATAATTGTAATAGGTTTTTAAAATCTGCTGTTTAATCTAAAATCTATTAATACTGAGAATAATAATAATGGTATTAATAACAATAACCTATCTATCAATCCTACCCTCAATTCTTAAAAATAGGATCATATAGGAAAAATTAAGGTCATACATTTTCTTTAAAATTTTAAGCTAATATCCTAATACTACCTACTAAAGTTATTTATCTAGAATCTAAACTCCTCTCTTAATGCCATTTGAATAATGGATAATAACCATTTTTCTTCATTCATCTTTACCTTCTTAGCATTCACAACAATAAACAGCTATAAGACAATCTAGCATTCATAGTAATTTCTCTTGGAAAATGCAGTCAGTATCTTAAGAAATTTTTTAAAAATACACCAATTAGATATCACATATCTTATTCCATAATCCTGTTTCCATTAATTGTAACCTTTAACCTTATCCAGGGGTGTAAGACTCAATTTCACCTTGGGCAACATCAGCATTATGGTTTCCCTCAAAGGGCGGGTTCCATCTGTTATATAAATGTTATCTATTCTGTTATCATATTAAATAATTGCTTCTGCATTTGATCGTTACTGGTTTTAATAATAACTAGCTCTGAAACTAGAAGTCTGGGAAAACTAATGGCAAACAGATATGCAAGTGTACAACTATTGTACAATTTATTGAAAAATGAAATTTGAAAACAGAAAGTTATTCTTTTAAACATCAAACAAATATTACCAAGCACTGTTTATTACATTAGCTTTGTTTAACTTTTTGGTCCAAGCTGAGACAGGCAGAACAAATAATTGTGTTATGGTCCCTATAGCTCTGTAAAGTGACATAGAATTGATCAGTATATCCAAAGTATAAAGTATATCCACTTTATTCTCCCCAAACCTCTCTGTGCCTCTTTCTGCTCCCCCTCTCCCCTGTGGCTCTTTCTGCCCCCCTGCCCCTCTCTGTACCTGGTGAGCCCAGTCCCCACCTTGCAGGCCCCCAGCTTCTGGTATTCTGAAGAAGGCCCAGCAGCCAGCATTTGAGATCTACTTCTACTTCTGCCATAATTAAAATCCCTGTGATAGTTTTTTATATCTTAAGGGTAGCTGTTAGTGTTGCTTGGTTTACAAAGCAGCAATAAGAGATCATCAAAATTCTTGACGCTCAGGGTGACAATTAGGAAGCAGCTATTAACAAATTTTCTGTGTAACTACTACCAAGTGAAAGTATTGAATTCAGCTCACTTAGCCATGCATTTCTCTGTAAAATTAACATGCTGTCCACATTCCAAGGCCCTTTTCGCAGCGCCAGTGCTTGCGCGAGGGGGAAGGGCAGCAAGCGTGACAACCTTCCCCCGAAATGTCACCGCTTCTCCCCGCCTCCTTACCACACCTGGCGTCTTCTTCCGCGACGGGCACTCTTCAGCCACGCCCCCAACTTCCGCAGCGCTCCCTGGGAGCTGTAGGCAGAGCTGGGGGAGGAAGCGCGACAGGCCCACCTGCAATGGCGCTCCGCACTCTGGTAAGTGCGCAGCGGTGCTGGGAGCCTTAAAAAATCTGCGCAAGCACCGCTTGAGCCCCATAAGCGCTGCAGAAGTGGGAGTGCGTCATGCGCAGCGACACTCCCACTCCCACGAGGCTCACGAGGCTATTTCGCGAGAGAAAGCCCATGTGAAAAGGGCCCAAATTACATGATGCATACATTTCTGTCTTTATAAAGGACTCACACTCAGAATATAGGACTTTTTTTTTATCTTCTTCAGTCTATGTAAGAGGAAAATTTTTCCAACCCTCATATGACAAATATTCCTAGTAATAATGGACATCCGCTTGTCATATAAGAAGGAAACCCTCTGTCCCTCAAATAAAAGACTTTGTTCGTAATAAGAGACACTGGACAACCCTAACAGCTATGGATAGAAGCTGGGGCAGATTGACTCAGATTGACTCACAGAATCAGTGCAGGGTAACAGTTATTTTAAACCTTCCCCCTATTCCAAACAATTTCCTTGTTTGAAATCATGCCATGGGCATTATTAATACCACTTGGGAAGTGGTAGGTGGATGGAGGGCCAGATAATTTTTTTTAATTTTACTTGTATACAAGCTATATGCAAAGGTGAATGTCACCTTTTAAATGACACAAAAATGGTCCTGCAGGTCCCTGCAGCATTTCAGGGCTCACTTTCACTACTCCAGGTATAATGGACGGGGTATGTTTTTGTGAGAAGAATCCCTCTTAAGTATTTGCCCTTCAGTCTTGCATAGTCTTCAGTCTGTTTGTGAAGCTCACCATTACTGTTTCCAGGTCTTAGAAGAAGCAGCTTAACCATGCTGTATACCTTCTCTGTGGACTGGACTAGAGTCTCATAACTTTCTCACAGAAAGTATTCACTCTAGATGTGTTGATATAAAGGGGACAGGAATGGATAGCAGCAGGGCTGACTCAGACATTACGCGGCAGATTTTTGATGTCATGAAATGGTAGCAAAGATTGATCCTGAATAAATCGCTTTCTATGATGGAAGTAATGGAAGCGATTAAGAACCTTAAGAATGATACAGCTCCAGGTCCAGATGGCTTTACGGCAAGATATTACAAGACTCTACAACATGAGATTTCAATTCCATTGCAAAGTACTACAAATGAGATTATAAAAGAAGGAGTACCAGACACCTGGAGAGAGTCAAATGTGGTGCTAATTCCTAAAGAAGGCGGAGACTTAACAGATGTCAAAAATTGTAGACCAATCTCGCTTTTGAATATAGATTTTTGCTTCAATCCTTGCAACGAGACTTAAAAAAATTTTGGCTGAGCTTATTCATGAAGATCAGAATGGTTTTATACCAAAAAGATATTTAAGAAAGAATATAAAAACAGTACTGAATATAATTGAATATTACGAAAAGCATAATGAGAAGAAAATAGCCATGATATTTGTTGATGCAGAGAAGGCTTTTGATATGATCAGTTGGCCATTTTTGAAAACAGTAATGAAGCAAATGCAAGCTGGAGACAGATTTCTTTCATGGACTGAAGCAATATATAACCAACAAAGAGCTCAATTGGTTATTAACGGAGATAGAGCTAAGCAGATTGAATTGAACAGAGGAACAAGACAGGGATGTCCTCTGTCCCCTTTGTATTCATATTGACATTGGAGATATTAAATAACAACATAAGAGAAGATAATGCTATAAGAGGAGTCCAAATCAAGAATTATCAATACAAACTTAAAGCATTTGCTGATGATTTGGTTCTGTTTTTTGAAGATCCTAAGAGAAGCATACAAAATCTTATTGGAATAATACAAGAATATGGAGAATTTTCAGGATTCAAGGTAAAGAAAGAAAAAACAGCTTTGTTAATGAAAAACATGACAGACAAGGAGGAGAATGAATTAGCACTTGCAACTGGATTTAATAAAGTACAAAAAGCAAAATATCTAGATGCCTGGATAGCAAAAAGGAATAATGAGCCATTTCAAAATAACTATGAGAAAAAATGGAAAGAGATAATTAAAGACTTGGAAAGGTGGACCTCCATGAAATTGTCTATGTTGGGGAGAATAGCGACTATCAAAATTAATGTTCTTCCAAAGATGAATTTTTTGTTTCAGAATCTCCCCATAATAACAAACAGTAAACCTTTCAAACGGTGGAAAAAAGACCTGACCAAATTTACAGGGCAAGGGAAAAAACCAAGAATTAAATGGAATATTATGACAGATCAAATACTTCGAGGAGGAATGGGAGTACCGGATTTTCAATTATATTACAAAGCTGTGGCATTCATATGGCTAAAAGACTGGATTGACTTACAAGATACAAGAATGCTTGCACTGGAGGGAGCAGACCTGAGGATGAGATGGCATGCCTATATGTTTTATGACAAAGCAAAAAATGACAAAGATTTTTCGCATCACTATATCAGAAAATCGCTTCTGAATATATGGAATGAATATAAGAGTAAAAACATACGGCAGCTACCCTTGTGGGTATCCCCTCAAGAAGCTTTCTTTGGAAGATGGAAGGGAACAGAGAAATGGCTGAGATATGAGGATATATTAGAGAAAACAATGACAAATGGTTATAAGATCAAATCAAGAGAAAAATTGGAACAGGAAGGATTGCCATTAAGTTGGCTTCCATACAGGCAGCTAAATGAGAGATTCCAGATGGACTTGAAAACTTATGGAATAGAATCCAAAGAAAGGACAGGAATGATTAAATGGATCTTTGACAATCCACCGCATCTGTTAGCCCATATATATCAAGAAATGTTAACACAGGAGAAACAGGAGGAGACTGTGAAATCTGCAATGATTTTATGGGCACAGAATATTGGGCATTCAATTCAATTAGATAAATGGGAACAGAGCTAGAAAAGGACACAAAAATTTACAATGGTTCAGGATCTCAAAGACAACTATTTTAAAATGTTTCATAGATGGTACGTGACACTAGACAAGTTAAAAAAGATTTACAGTACAGGTACAGGAATGTGCTGGAAATGTCACAAAGAGGTGGGAACAATATTTCATATGTGGTGGTCATGTCCCAAGGCAAAGAAATATTGGAGTGAAATACATAAAAAGATGTGTGAAATACTGAAGGTTCAATTTGTAAAAAAACCTGAATTTTATTTGTTAAACATGACAAATGTTCTTGAGAATACTAACATTAAGAGGCATTGGAGATTAATATTGTACATGATAACGACAGCTCGAACTGAATCTGCCAAATTGTGGAAGTCTCAGCAAATATCCACAATTGAACAATGGTGGGGGACATTTATTGAGAATGGAAATGCGGATACTGTTTCACAAAGATTAAAGGGGAAATCGGACAATCAGATAAAAGCAGAATGGCAAATTGTAATGGGTAATTGCTGAGAACTGCCAAGTGAAAATGTCTGAATTATGGTTAAAATTAAAGAGGAATAACTGTAACATAACAGGAGTTGATGAGAGAAATGCAACATCAAGCACGTAAGATGAACATAGAACTGTGAGGCATAATTTTTTATATGTGAGTAGATATCTAGAAAATGAAAACTAGATCAGAGTGGAAGAACAAAAACCTTATGTGTAAAAGTACAATTTGAGATGATGTTTTTTATTTGTGAAACTTAATAAAATTATTTAAAAAAATGAAATGGTAGCAAAGGTTAGTTATTTGATTTGTTTGCTTTGGTCAGACATCACCTAGAATTCTGCGTCCAGTTCTGGGAACCACAGTTCAGGAAGGATAATGACAAGCTGGAACGTGTCCAGAGGAGGGCAACTAAAATAGTAGAAGGCATGGAAAACATGCCCTATAAGGAGAGGCCTAGGGAGCTGCGTACTTTTAGCCCTGAAGAAGAGAAGGTTAAGGAGTGTCATGAGAGCCATTTTCAAATATTTAAGGGATATCATATGGAAGATGGAACAAGTTTGTTTTCTGCTGCTCCAGAGACTAGGAGATGGTGCAATGGCTTCAAACTACAGGAAAAAAGATCCTACCAAAACATGAGGAAGAACTTCCTGATGGTAAGAGCAGTTTGACAGTGCAGTTTGACAGCTGCCTCCAAGTGTGGTAGAGTCTCCTTCATTCAAGGTTTTTAAACGGGGCGGGGGAGACAGCCATCTTGTGGGAGTGCCTTGTAGGGGGGTTGGACTGGATGGCCCTTTGTGGTTTTGATTCTGTGATTCTTTGATTTATAAAGAGGGTTGTATGTAATTTTTTGATGCAAATTCTAACAAATTGATCTTTACTTTCTCATCTGCCTCAGTCTCACTAGAGACAACAAATCTCTTTTTTTCTGGATGACTCCAGAAGTCTGGCTGAAGTGCTGAGTCTTAAAGAAGATTTCCTACTTGCATCACTAACACCACAGCTTCCATCTTTAAAAAGTTGGCATTCTCAGACCCCTTTCAAGCAATTAGATTGTTGACAGAAATATCTTAATGGAAACTACTTGTTTCTGCTTTTGAACCAGAGACCACTGGTTTTGAACCTGAGGTCACCAGTTTTGATGGAATTACAGCAGCTGCCACTTCATTTCTAACTTAAACTCAAGATACCAGTGACAACATTTGAAGTCTTAAACAGCCCAGGACCTTAATACTGGAAAGAGCATCTCTTTCTATACACTCCTGTCTAAAGATTCTGGCTGTGTTGGAGGGGCCCTTCTCTCTGTCTCCAGAGGTGGTAATATATCATGTGAAGATGGGAGAGGTCCTTCTTTGCTATTGCTGGAGGCACTGATATTGATTTCATTTCCATACCATTTTAAATTTTTGAATTGTTTTAGACTGGTATTACTGGTGTTATCTCACTGGTAAACCCTATCCCAGGGTCTACAACTTTGATATTAAAATATGATTCCAATGTGCCTGAGAGGTCACCCGAATGGGCACATAGGCCACAAAGGTCACATGACTGAAAACCAGGTCAGGCCAGTAAAATCCCCAGTCACGTAGCCCAAGAAGACCTCAAGATGTGTAAATCCACAATAAACAAAGTGTCCTCAGCCCCTGAGAAGCTGACTTGGGGGGATTAGCATCTCTGCCCCAAGTTGAGCAAATATCCCACCAAGTGAGGACCATTTACATCACTGGTTCTCAACCTGTGGGTCCCCAGATGTTTGTGGACTTCAGCTCCCAGAAGCCCCAGCCACTATGGTCAATGTTCAGGGCTTCTGGGAGCTGAAGTCTAGAAACATCTGGGGACCCACAGGTTGAGAACCACTGATTTACATGAAGTCACACCACAAACAAACGCAGCCAAAGATCCTGAGACTTTGGCAATACCTTGTAATCTCATCATGCAAAGGAAATTACCATTGTGGAACTTCGCTCTGGCTGCAACACCCATTGTTCTCCCCAGGAAAGGATTAGTCCTCCAGGTACTTTTTCCCCTACGAATAGTCCCAGTTTTTGAGCGGTTCTTTGAATCACTCCTGGTCATTCCAACAGACCATTGCTCCGTCCGTTGAGTGATCCCCTAAGCCATCTCCGTGCTGAGCCCCACTTCTCTGCTGCCCTCCCAGACCCAGGACTTCAGGAAAAGGTGTAGCATTACCCCAGCTGCACTCCTTCAATATTTCCCTACCTAGTTTCCTCTCTTTTGCTTCTTAATAGGTCTTGAGTGAGAGTGTGAGTGATTGCATTGCTGTGTGAGACTTTCCTTCAATAAAATCATTTATTGGACATTCTTGTTTGGTTTTTGGCTTGGCCTGACTCCATAAAAACTGGGTAAAACGACCGCACTAGGTTACCCTGCCTCTCGCATTCCTGTTGCTTGTGCTCTGGCTAGTTTCCCTTCCCTATCACATGGAGCACATTGAGGTGTCCCCCAAGGGACCCCAGAAATCAGGGTAACACTGGCATGCCACCTTGATACGTTGCGATATAGAGTGATGTGTAAATGCCTTTAAATAAAGAAATAAATAACAGTAAGCCTATTTTTCTCTAATTCACCTTTAGTATTTTTGATTTTTTGCTCACTTTTCTTTTGCTTCAGAGCAACTTTTAGTGGCTCTCATCACGACATAGCAGAGTGTAAACTAACAATGCCAAGCTCAGTTCTGTAACAGAATGTGAAATTGGGTTTGTAAACTCCTTTGCATGGTTAGCTGGACGAGAACACAGAATAGCAGATATCTGCAGTCAATTCATATTTGGGATGAATTTTTTTTTCCCTGAGGGAAACTGAGGAAAGCAGCAGCAATTTCTTTAAACTTAACTCTGCTACAGCTTATGATTTGGGTGGGACCTGTTCTGCTTTGAGTATAATTCATTCATTTGAAGTGAGTTCTTTAAATGCCTGTCGCTCACAGTCTAAAAGCAGAGCTGGGATTCTTACTCTGCTTTTTCAAAGTGAGGCAGTTCCCCTGCTCAGTCCATAGGCTGCCCATTCTTAAATTTGCTATTCTGTAATTTATGCTTTCACTTGTGGTGAGGAGAGTCAAACTGAGGACATATAAGCTATGTGAATGCTGGAAGCTACCGTAGAAAAAAAGTAATTTTTACAAACTCTGGAAAAGTTTCGATTCTGAGCAGTTGGGAATGCCTTGAAGTCCATAGGACAATGCCAGGTGAAATGATTCAGTATGGAACTTTGGATTTATTTACCACATCTGTAGCATTATAGCAGTTTATTGCCATTACTCATTAACTAGTCACAGACTTGTTTATTGTCAAGGAAAATGAGAAAGAAGCATTTGAAACATATATTGAAGCATTATCAGATTTGAGAACACGATTGGTGTAGTCATTTGAGTACTGGACTATGAGTCTGGAAAGCAAGGTTCAAATTCTTGCTCACCTATGGAAACTCACTGAAAGAACATGGCCAAGTTGCACTCAGAGAAAGGCAAAGGCAAACCCTCACAGAACAAAGCCTGCCAAGAAAATCCAGTAATGGGTTTGCCATAGGTCAGAAATTACTTGAAGGCATACAACTAACAATAACAAATCACCAGTTTTACAGAATTCAGAAGTAAGGGCCATGAGAACACACACTCACACACAGCAGTAAAATGAAGATAATTACACAGTGGTTAAATCTAATAATTTATGAGGTCAATGCCTTTAAAACGTTTTACTCTCTTTATTTTGCAGGTAAAAATGTACCGTAGATGAAACCTATTGACAGTTTGAAAGTTTCTGCACAATTCTTTATAAGCACAATTATGTTTAGTCGTTTTTGTATAATCTGAGGAAGAACTTGGTAAATCCTTCTGATTTGGATATAAGCAAGAATCAGGTCATGTTGTATAAAAATCATTATGTATGTATATAACCATAACTTCAAAAACAAAGATTTTAGTATTAAATACGCTTCAGAGCAGAGACAGAAGAGTTATGAAACAATAATAATAGGACATTGCATAGCTAAAGCAGAGAGGTATTCTGACCTTTGAATGATAGGTGGTAAATGTTTTTTCCTTCCAACCTTGAAATGTAAGTCTTTTCTACAATCAAATCATGCAGGATTGAACTATATTGAATTATCTCCCCATATTTCAGGAATATCATTTAAAAGAACGCACCCATCAACAAGTGTCAAATGTTTTCCTAATACAAAATCAGTATGCTCTAATACCTCCAACCTAAAATGGGTAACAGCATCAATGAATCTTTGCTTCCTCTGCTTCATAATTCAAATAGTCTTTGGAATCCTAAGCTATAAGTGTTGTGCTCATTAACTTATGAACTCCTTCCAAAAATACTGTTAGATAAAAATTATTGCTAACTTGCTTCCCTGTTGACATGTGAATCCTTTAGCCATAGTTATAAAAAAGAATAAACCTTTGGAGAATGTTTGTACTGTACCATCATAAACTTTGACATTAAAACAGACTGCCTTAGAAAGCAGAAAGCCTTCTTAGCAGTTTTAAGCGGAGGAATTACAGTGGAGAATGGGAAAGGATTCCATCACTCCTTACCCCTGGCCACGTTTTATGGAATGGCTCAAGAGGAACAATTTGACATTGCATTGGATTTTGCATTGTTTTCATTGCATTGCTCCTGAGGCATTCTAAGAAATCTAAGTAAAAGGAAGCATGAGACCAAAGTTTATACCTGTGTGAATAGCACTGACTTTTAAAACAAAGGTTTTAAAAGTAAGTAAATATAGAAATAGATCAATCTTCTTTGTAAGTGAAGCTGCAACTCTGTCCACACCAACAATTTTTAATGGTATTTCTCTTTCCCAATCATCAGTAGAGAATTAATCCCTATTTTTCTTCAGGAGGCAGTATTTTCAGGAAAACTGGAGAATGGAATTCATCTCAGCTTTAGCCTTAATCTTATCTTTTTTACAATGCTTCGTACAGTGTCACAGTTATGCAGAGAAAACAGAGATAAAGACAAAGTCAGATCTTCACTGACATAGCAAAATGGCTCTTTGATGGCATAAAAATATTTCTTGAGTTCATTTCATGTTAATCTCTGTTATCACTGTGAACTGGCCTGGCCTTTGGTAAACTTTAGATATCATTTTTGATACCACAATTCGGCCCTGTTTTGCCACCAGCCAAGTATTTGTGAGGCCACCGAACAAGCACCAAGCTAGGCATGGCTATTAAATGCTGACTCATACTTGTTTACACCAAGGCAAGCCAGAAACTGCCAGATCTGCTTTAGGGGACCTCCTGAAACAAACACCTTCATTACAGATGCGCGCTAACACAAAGAGACCCCTGCCCCGGGTGGGCACCCTGGCAAGCTAAAAGCTCAACTGCCAATCTAGCTGCATTTGCGTACCGGCCATCCTATTGTCAATTCGGACCTTAACTCAATCACCTTTCGGAGACATTGTCTCAAGCCCAAACCTCATTGTTTTTGCCCCAGACCAGACTAGCCCACGGTCATTCTTTCCCTAATAAAAACCCCCAATTCCAAGAGTTCCTCGGATCACTCCAGACTTCCATCCAGCCTTGCTGCTGCTCTGTTCAGTGAATTCCCCTCGGCCTCCATGCCGAGTTTCTTCTCTTCAATTGGACTTCTTCAGGACTACGAGAAAGGTGTCGTATCACCTATTTTCCCCCAAAACTCTCGTTTCCTATTTCTTAGTTAGCTGTGTGCATGTGTTATCTTATTTGTTGTTCGCCTGTTAATAAAACTAGCCATTTTGTTACCTTTAAACTTGTCTGGCTGCTCTTCTGACCTGACGCTGTATACATAGGGTAAAAGATCCCCGCAAAGTTACCCTGCCTCTCACTAGCTTAAGAGAGTGCTCCAGCTAATATCCCCATCTTTGGTTGGTTTGTTTGGTCATTTGGGTGCCCCTCCCTGGACCCCTAATTCACAGGGTAACATCTCGATGTTTTGGGAACCAGCTGAAGAAAATAAGAAACTGGGAGAGGTTGCAATGGACAGATCCATTCATTTCCTAAAGTGAATGCTTATTCGGTATTTGTTTTTCTCTTTTTCTAAATAATATATCTCTTGAAAGTTACATATTTATTAATGAATTAAAAGCCACATTTTGATGGAGACTCATTCTGCCTCTGACAACTTGCCAAGGTTTTTTTTTTTTTTCCAGTTCATTTCCCAACCACTCAGCAGTCTCTTCGGTACCTTCTCAATTTGCCAAGGCTGCCCTCAGAATAGAATTTTTCAGTGTGTAAGTTCTGAGTTCATCCTTTATTCTAGGAGAAAGTTTCATCTTTTCCTTTACTTTTTCTCCCTCATACCAAACAGATAGGTGCTTGGTAAGGCTAAGGAGTCACTAACAAACATTGCTCTCTGCAAAACAGAACGTGAAATGGCAGTCTGCATGGACGCCAGATGCTACTGCTGACAATTATCACCTTTGAAAGGAAAAATGGATTTGAACAGCTTTCAACCCAAATATAATACATAATAGTGGATGTATCCAGAGTTGTTTGATTCCTCTTTAAGTGCAATGGCTCCTACTATGGAATCTTGAGATCTGTAGTTCGGTAAGGCACATAGAATTCCACAGTCCCATCAGCAATGCTAGATCTTTTTGGTAGATAATTCTAACTACCTCATGAAATTACAAATCCTAGGATTCCATGGGTTGTAGGAATGGCAGTTAAAGTGGGATCAAAACTGGGAGCTATAGCTGTGTAGTACAGATGCACCTAGTGTAAAGATTTTCAGCCCCTTCCTTTTGCAGCCCTTTCTGCCTCTCAAAACCTGTCCTCTAATTTCCCAGCCCTCTAGTGCTTGTACTCCTAGAAGCTTCTGGAAGCTGAAAGTATTGAATGCTAGTCAGGATATTCATTTATAAAAATGGAACATGTATGGATGGCAAGAAAACCTCTTTGCACAAGAAAGTTTCAACAGTTTCCACTTTATCATAATAGAGCTAAGGCATCTAAAAACAGTATGGTTGGAGTTTGAAAAGGTTACCTTTTGGACTACAATAATCATTCTGACTAGAGGATTATGGGCATTATAGTCCATTAAAGTTATGTTTGGAGGACAGTCAGTGCTTTGTACTCCAATGTCTAATGAATTCATAGATAGCAATTTGGCATAAAATCTGGCATCTTTCATCAATTGGCATTAGTGGCTATTTTTTTCTTTGTTAACCCTTCCACTTGTGTGTGTGCGTGTGTGTGTGTGCGTGTGTGTGTGCGCGTGTGTGCATGCGTGCAAATTGGCCTAAATCAGAGTGGGGGAAACCCACTGAATTCATTGTTCAAAGGTGAGTCAACATATAAGTACATCTTATTGATTCACTGGTTTTACTGCACTTGGAACTCACCAACAGGATTCAGTTCAGTGTTTCTGCCATGTTGTATGTTCAAATTAATCTTGTTGTACAGTTGGATTTGTTCTTTTTATGAAGAGTGAATTAGAAACAGCCACATACCTGCTTATTGTATTTTTGATGTCCTAAAAGAGAGAAAAGAGAAGAACATGTCTCAGACCCTTTTCGCACATTACCCTTTCGCGGTGCTGGGGTGCGGGGCTCGCACGAGCAGCCTCCGGAGGAAGGCTCTCACTTCCCTGCCTGTTCAGCTCCGCATGAGCTTCCTGCTCGCACAAGAGCTCCGCCTCTCGCAGTGCAGCCTGGGACCTTTCCCAGCCTGCACTGGGCAGGAAGCGTGACCAGCCCGGCTCCCAGGGCTCCGCATGCCGGGTAAGTGCACGCGGGGCCCTGGAGCAATGTGCGATCGCGCAGCATTTTTGGCTTCGAGCCGAAAATGAAAAAATGCGTGCACGGTCCGTGTCAGACCCTTGAGCGTGGTGCAAATGTGAGTGCGTTGTGTGGACTGCTCCTCACATGTGCGCGACACTCTGGGGGCCCTTTCGCATCAGAAATGCCGTGCAAAAAGGGCCCAAATAACAGAAAAGAGATTAAGCTATTCATCGTTCTCATGAGTTTTATATCTTTCCTTTTTCTTGTGCCAGCAGCCTTTGCTGGTTCTCTACAAATGAGTCAGACTAATAGAAGGACACACCCAGTCAGGGCTTAAAACTGGAGAAGTGAAAGTAAATATATTAAGACACTCTGCAGGCAGAAGCAATAATGGCAGAGGAGAGTTCTGTCCAGAAGCTCCATGATGAAACTTTATGTCCCATTTGCCTGGAACACTTCAAAGATCCAGTGACCATTGACTGCGGGCACAATTTCTGCCAAGCCTGCATCACCCAATGCTGGGGGGACCCAGAGAAAGATGCTTCTTGCCCTCAGTGCAGAGAACTGTGCCAGCAGAGGAACTTCAAGCCAAACCGACAACTGGCAAGTATTGTGGAAATAGCCAAGAAGTTCAGCCTCCAGATTCCCAAAGGGGCAGAAGCCCTGGGCTCAGTTTGCACGATACATCAGGAGCCCCTGAAGCTTTTCTGTCAAGATGATCAAGCTCCCATCTGTATGGTGTGTGACAAATCAAAACAGCATAGGGAACACAGAGTGGTTCCACAGGAAGAAGCATTTGAGGAATACAAGGTAAGACACACTGTGCTGAATGAAGACTAAAAATTTACAAAACACCCCATGTCTCCCCTTAGAAGAAATGGATCCTTGTGCTGCCCCCTTGGGCTCTTGGCCTATGAGGCCCTCTCTTTCTCCATGAAGAGGAGGAGAATGATGTGGTCTCAGTTGCTGCTTTCAGGAGCTTTTGGCTCCCAGGCTCTGGAACGCCCTTCCTAGAGATGTTGGACTGCTGTACTCCATAGTCTCTTTTCAGCAGCAGGCAAAGGCATTTTTGTTTCCACAGGTCTTTGGGAACTGACTGCTCACGGGGAAGGGACTATTAGTAATGTGCTCCACTGTGTGTATTTCTTTCTTTTTTTTTAAGTGTATGCTTTTAAATTGGGTTTAATTCAATTGGTAGTTAAATTATATTTTAATGTGTGTATGTTTTAGTGATGTGACAACTATCTCTTTTAACATTTGTAAGCTGTCTTAAGTCACATAATTATTCAGAAAAGAATGGATGGTGGTGATGATGGTGGTGGTGGTGGTGGTGATGGAAATTGGCTGAGAGTAAGTAGAATGAGATTGACGGATGAATATCTGTGTCATTTCCAGTGCTGGTTATGTTGGCTCTTACTGGAACTTCCTACTCCCTGAGTAAATGCAGAGCTGTAAAGGGAACTCTGAATCTGGTCAGAAAAGCAAAGCATACCACACAGAGCTTTTGATCAGCCCCACTCCCTCAGGCTACACAGCCAGGCGGAGGCTCAGACAGATTTATTGAACACACATGCCCTTATATACTAAGTTCAAAACAGCAAGAGCAAATTTCTAAGTGACTCCTACTACGCATGCTTATGTTCATTAATTTACATAGCTGAGCTAAGTTGTCGTGTTTGCTGCTTCAGGAACTGGCTGAAACCAGCTCAGGCCAGCCTTGTAGTCATGTAGTACACTTATTTATGTTTTACAGACACAATTTTATGCAAAGGAGAAAATACTAAAGCCATTTCCACCCTACACTGTTATAGTGCTATTATTCCACTTTCAACATCCTGTGGAATTCTGGAGTTTGTAGTTTACTGAGGCCAAAGAGCTCGCCAGCTGGGAATTCTAAATACTCCTCCCTAAACTGCAAATCCCAGGATTCCATTAGATGTTGAAAGTGGAATAATAGCACAATAACACTGTAGTGCAAAAATTGCATAAAAAAGAGCTGAGAGCGTACAAAAGCATACAAAAATGGAGGTACTTTGGTTCCATATTTTAGTGCTCACAATTGGAGAAAACACAGAGATTCCACCCCCTCCTGCATTGTTTGCTTTCCCAATAAGAAGGATGAACAGGTAGGGGATGACTTCTTCAAAGGGTTGAGCTTGATGAAGGAACCTCCTTTACACCCTGTGAAATCTGGGTTCTTGATGTTGGTGGACTGAAGTTTTCCTTCCCCTAATGACTTTGGGTTGTTTCAAAACAGAGGAGTGACAGGAGGAGGAAGGCAAAAGATTTAAACACTGGTGGTTTAGAAGTTAAAAGAATAGAACTGGAAGTAGGAAAAAGACAACGTGAAAGACTAAATCTCACCTTCAGAATACTGGATTATTAATAAAAGTGAATACTGAATTAGAGAAAGCTTGTTAACTAAACAAAGAAGATGGAGACAACAACACAACAGTGATCGTAACAGAACAGAAGAAAATGAAGATCAGAATACTGGTTTATCATCAAAGCTCACTATTTCATGCATATTAATAGTTTTGCATCACTATAAGATAAATATTGACAAAACTGAATTAATTAAATTGCTATATGTAATATTCTTCTGTTCAATAATTTACACACACACACACACACACACACATATACATATATATTGCTTTCTTTTTCTATTTGATATCATAGTCAAATAGAAAAATCACGATTTATATTTACAGGAGATTTTGATCTGTAAGTGGAAGATTTAATTTGATTCAGTCTATCAGTGTTTAGATTTAGAAGGTAAAGAAAACACAGCTGTTATGGAAGTGAGAGACTGTTTAAGGAATTCAAGAACTCCATCATAGTATAGCAGGCTTAAGGGTAAAAAAACTGTCCTTCCCTTTTAACCTTGACACTTAACCCTTTTTCTCCCAGTAACTCTCACAAGAGATCTTCATCCTTTTAGGTGGTATAATAGTGCCACCTGCTGACAGAAAGAGTTTATCATTCTAACAAACTGTATAGGATAGAACTCTGGTTAAAAGCAATTAATAAATGGTACATTATATAGCATATTATTCATAAGAAAAATACTGATTAAGTGTTGTAAGATTAAGAATAAAGATTAAACTTAATAACAAGGAACAAGCACCTAGAATTACTAACACATATAAACCTATTTATATTAGTATTTTGGGGGGAAATATTTCTGTCTTGACATACAAATTTAATAACCTAACTTAATATTCTATTAGTTAAATTGTGATTTAATTTGTGAGGTTTTGAACTTTTAATATTCATAGAATTTTTGAAGACAAATTAGAATTTAGCCCATAATAATTTGAAAATTGTTGAAGTTATAGATCTATTTGTAAATTATATGGGCAAGAGTTGGGACTAGTGGTATAAAAACTTTATCCTTAAAGAATCCGGAGGACAACTATCCCATATTTATACCAAAAAAAAAAAAATGGCTTCAGGTACCAAACAGCAATTGCTCAAACCTAATTACAATCACAGACACAGAGAATTACAGAATTACAGAAAACAATAGATTTTTTGGAATTACAGAAAACAATAGATACTAACTTATTTATACTTGAGGAGATTTTCCTTACTTTTAAGTTTAAGGCATATACTTGAGGAGATTAAAAGACTGAGGATGGAAGTAACAGAAGAACTGAAAAATAAGCGTGAAAAGGGTGGGAAGAGTAGGTGGAATTTCCTTTACATTTCAACAGAAAAAACATATATTAAATACCATATCAAAAGTAAAAGAATTCTTTAAAAATATAAAGAAGAATTAGTGAGGTCTTTTGAAAAAGAGACACAAAAATGCAGCAAAAATCAGTATAAAATGAAACAACTAGAAGGCCATGATCTTGCATTTGAGTGACATCCATATATAAGAAATGGCAAAGCAAGTGTAAATATTATATAATATCATTATATTAGGAAATCTCTTCTAAAAACTTGTTTGAAATTAAAAAAGAGGTTTTACCCAAAAATTCCATTGTGGACATCTCTTGAGGCTTTCTATAGAAGACAAAAACCACAGTCTGACTGATGGCTCACTTATAAAGACATATTGAAAATAGAAGAGCAATTACAGCTAAAATCAAGAAAATAACTGCACTCCTATGGCTATACTAGCCATTGGCTCCTACATAGACATTTGCAAGAAAAATTTAAAATGTATGAGAAATTTGATGGGCTAGAAATTAAGGAAAGATAAATTACTGAATCCTGAAGCTAATCATATTATTGGAAATATTTACTAAGTATTACTGAAATTTGACCTAGAAAAACAGGCTATTAAGGAAAATATGATTAGATGGGCCCAAAACAGAGGTCACCCAATCCAATTAGAGCAATGGGGGCATGCTTGGAATGCCAATTTAAAATTTGCAAGAAGTATTAGACTAGAGGAAAATTTCTACAAAATGGTATTTAGATGGCACTTAAACCCAACTCAGTTATCAAAAACCAATAAAAATGGAAATAATAAATGCTGGAAATATAAAGAGAAAGGCACCTTCTATTATGTATGGTTGCAGTATGCACATGCAAATAATTTTGGAAAAGTATTCATGATTCAGTATCAACTGTATTCCAAATAAAATCCTCTTTGCAACCTGAATTATACTCATTAAACATGTTAGACAAAGCAGATAAGAAGAAGAGCACTAAACACTGGAGAATCTTATTACATATGATTTCAGCAACAAGACTAACTTTCACTCAGAAGTGGAAAGATGTTAACGTCCCTACTGTAGGAGATTGGCTAATTAAACTTTATGAAGTGGCACAGCTAGGACATATTACCAACTCTACTATCTGAAAACACTACTGAAAGATTTATAGAAGATTGGAAAATACTTACTATGGGAAGCTAGATGGGGAAAGTTAACAATTGCATGGTTGGAGGACTATTTGCTTTTGAATGCTGTCTTCTTTAAACCATTTATACATCACAATTAACTTCACCATGGATATTTCCCTTAGTGGTTAATGGTGATATGTAGAAGTATTTACGGCAGAAAGCTATGAATAAACCCTCTCCCTCCTAGTTCCTAATTATCTTTCAACAATTCTATCTGCGTCCATATGTATTTATGAGCACATATTCTCTGCAGCCACCCACAACTAACTCAAGTGCCTTCTTTCACAGGGTAAAATGATGAGTCATTTGAAGTTTTTCAATGAAGAGAAAGAGAAAATCCTGTCTTTTAAACTCAAGAGTGAGACTGAAAGCCAGACTTTGCTGGTAGGTAAATGTGTACCTGAACTCTCTGCCTGAGCCCTTGGAGAACTACTGCCAGTGTAGACTAGAGGTGGGAATCAGATGGCCTTCAGGATGGTGTTAGGCTGCAACTCTCAGCAGTCCTAGCCAGTATAACCACTGTTGAGAAATACTGGGAAAGGCATTTAAAAACACTTGAAACCATTGGAGGGGGTAAAGTGGGCATGTGAATAAGATGCATTAGGGTTCTGCAACCATGCTTTCTTTGCATAGATGCAGCAATTGTGAACAAGACAAGACAAGAGCCGCATAGAACACATTTGCACAACCTCAAAGACATTTTTAATTTTTATGGCATTAATGGATGCCCTGTGTCCCCACTGCATTGTGCTCATGTTAATCCTTTAGAAGAGGGGAAGTGAGTAGAAAGGAGAAAGAAAGTGTTATTAGCAATAGGGAAATGATCCTTTCTACTACTTTTTTTAAAATGTATACTTCCAGAAAAAGACAACAGGAGAGAGGAAGAAAATTGTGGCTGACTTTAAGAAACTCCACCAATTTCTGGAAGAGCAAGAGCACCTCCTGCTGTCTTTGCTCAAAGATCTGGATGATGAAATTACAAGCTGAAGGGATAATCATATTGCCCAGCTCTGTGAAGAAATATCCTCCCTGGACAGCCTTATAAAGGAGATGGAGGAGAGACAGAAGCAAACTGCAAATGAATTCCTGCAGGTGAGTACTGACAGACAGAAATGGGCAGGCTTGTCCTTTTATGAATGTTGACTCTCTGCCTACTACACCTGTCAGGAACTGAATCCCCACACACAAATAGTACAGTGCATAAACACTGTTTATTTGAAGTGAGGTACATTGTACAAGACGTTAGTGAGGAGACTGCTGTTCAAAAGGCACTTTAGATTCCCCGAGTTCCCTCCCCCTTTCCCAAGAGACCTTGAAGCTGTGGCAGCCGAGCAGTGCTTATCAGTACATTCCTAGCAAGTGTTTATCTAACAGTCCCTGGTACCGAGGCTTCTCTGGTTACAAGCAGGCTGCTACTTATGCTGGACTATATATCTCATTACTTTAATATGAAGGGCATCCTGACAACACCAGCCTCCTGTCCATTGTGTTAGATGACTGGATCTCTCACATACCACATT
Organism: Iguana delicatissima; assembly: GCA_948472985.1. Lineage (NCBI taxonomy): Eukaryota > Metazoa > Chordata > Lepidosauria > Squamata > Iguanidae > Iguana > Iguana delicatissima. Next base: position 4,992 of record CAOKZL010003465.1, on the reverse strand, counting down.
TCACAGATGAATAATGGGACACATGGGGCCAAGAAACTTCAGAATGTGGTCAAGACAGTAAGGGTTATTAATGACGAAGAAGACAGAAGCTAGGAGAGGCTGCAGAAGTTTGCTTTTGCCTCAGCCTTCTGTATCAGTGGTGTACTAAGCATGGCTGCCTACCGTGGATGACGCAATAAGGGGGTACACTTAGGTGTACCACTGCCTGAATGGCCCCTCTCTTACCCCAAAAGCATGGAACCATGAGGGACCACCAGCGATTGCCAGTACCTCTGTTCAATAATGGGGAATAATTAGCTCAAAAATAGGAAGCTTGTGAGAGGGGGGTAACTCAACGAGGTCTGATACCTATGTTATGTGCAATAACTGCTAAAAGAGAGCAGTCAGAAGACTTGTGGTACAATTTACATGTGTTTATTGGGGGAAAATATACATGAACACATGCAAATGGTCACACACACACACAAGCAATCACACAGGGCTAACTGAAAAGAAAGAGAGGAAAATTGGATAGAGGGAATAGAAAGGAAATTAGGTTATATTTACCATCCAGAGAGATGCAGAGAAGGACAAAATGTCTTGGGCTCTTCACTCCAGGAGAGGAAAAGATCTGACTGACAAGGTAGAACCATGAAATTGAAAATGCTGTGTGAAGGACCGAAAATTAGCACTCCTTTATACCCACAAATCTGCCCTGGAGGCATGAGATGTTGATGATTCTCTACCTGTGTAAACAAAAGTTTTTCAGGGTGGACTGTTGCAGGAGCCCAGAGAACACAGAGACCACAGAGCAAGAAAAAGAGTAATTTATTAAGCGCGGGCTTTTGGCTGGATGTCTCCAAAAGACCAAAAGCCCTGAATTCAAGTTTCACAGCTCTTTTATAGACAAAGTTCACAGCATACACAAAGATCACAGGCAAAGATCTCAGGCATGTCTCGGTTCGCCCCTCCGGGGTCACAAATACCACATGCTGTTACTAGCTAATTACCCCCGCACTCAGACCCCGGAAAGTGCTTATCTACAATCTGCAATTACCGCAGCCAGTCAATAAACGACACCCTGGCTACGTGATCAACATCCTAGCTACGTGATACATTGGATCTCGTGACCTTTTTACCCTTCTTAAATCTTTCTCCATTCCTCTGACCTAAGCCCCCAGCTTCTACTTTATTTCTATTTTATTATTTCTAATTCATACCTATATCATTTCCCCCTTAAATGCATAATTTCTAAACAATTATAGCATTTCGTGACGTTATATCATAAAACAGCGTCAAGCTGAGCCATCAAAGCGTACAGAGCTGCTGTCTTACTGGAATGAGTTCGATCTTTAGCCACTTAGATATGTCGTATGCTCGCAGCGCAGATTGGGGGGTCACTTCAAATTCTCTACCCCTAACTGAGTTCACTTTACAAACTCCTATAGTAGCAGGAGCCAATGCTACCTGCGCGCGCATGATAAATTGTCGGAGTAAGAATAGCCAATGCAAGGTTGCGCCAGGACCTCCGATTCCTTGCAAGGAGATCCAAAATATATCTTATTACCAAGGTCATGCTACGTGATACATTGGCTCTCGTGACCTTTTTACCCTTCTTAAATCTTTCTCCGTTCCTCTGATCTAAGCCCCCAGCTTCTACTTTATTTCTACTTTATTATTTCTAATTCATACCTACATCAGACAAAAAGTGACAGAATGGGTTGATGGTTGTTAATGTTTGAAGGAAGCAAGTTGACGATTTTAATATGTACATGGCAAAAAGTTTTGATGGCTGTGATTGAGAACCGGGAAGAAGTCACAGATGTGAGAGGATGAGAGAATTATTGATTTGGTGGAAATCTTCCTGTTTTCCTAAGCCAGAGCTGTCAAAACAAACAAGGTTCCTTGTGTTTTTGGAGTTTGCAACAAATAGTTGCTAGAGAGTTGGTAGCTGCTTTTATGGCTTTCTCTGTTTGAAGAGAGGATTTTGGAAGATGTTTGTGCTTGCAAGATTTTGGTAGGAAATGCATACCGCAGTGGTTTCTTGCTGTTGCTCAGAGCTGGCTGTTGTTCTTATTGAAAGGATTATCTTTCACAACCTGGGCCACACTCAGGGTAAACTCTTCTGGCCTGTTTTTCCAGCCCAGGTTCTCTCTTCCACATGGCTTGCAGTTAGCATTTATATTTTATGCCAATTCATATATTTGCCAATTAAAGTATATCAGATGTGAGACTGCAGAGCCCCCCTCCCCAACATCTCCACTCACCAGTTGATAGAACACGCTTCACTCCAAACACACCAGGCTGAAGAAGCAAGGCTATATTGCCAAATTGTTGCTACTCTGTTGCTGCTGTGTGCACATGCAAGAGGTTAAAGAGACTGGGCATGCACAGTCTCTCCCTCTCTCTTTCTCTCTCTCTCGCTCTCTGTCTCACACACACACATGCACACCATGCCCTTGCTGTCTGGCGACCCCTAATGAAGGAGCACTGGAATGAATCCTACTTCCTTTGCACTTTTTTTGTTTCTCCTTAAATGATTAAAGTGTCCGTGGCTTAACCTTTTCATTTCATTCCCCAAAATCTGTTTTGGAAAGAAGGCAGGAATCTGAAAGTAGCATCTTTTGGAGGTTGGCAACCTCTTTAAATTAATTTATGTCAGCTATCAGCTGATTCAAGCTTTAGTTTAAAAAAGAAAAGAAAAGAAAGCTAATTGCCTATGGTCAGTTTTGCACAGCTCAATCATATGCATCTTGATTCATCAAGATAGTTCCACTGGTGCTGACGTTCAGGTTGATGTGCATTGCAGTTAGCAATCTTTAAAATCTGGAATAAAAAGATCCAGAGCCTCTAATTGGAAGAAAGAGCTCCACCAAATCAAATTTAGACCAAAATTACAGTTTGCCCTCCATATCTGCAGATTTTGTCTCCATGGATTCAACCAACCATGGCTTGAAAATGTTTTTAAAAAATCCTAAAACCATCCTTTGATTTTGCTATTTTATGTAAAGAACACCATTTTACTACACAATTGTACATAACATGAAGTAGCTCGCCAAGAACTGAGACCACCAGATTAGAAAGCAAAGAAAATAAAAGTTTATTTTACTGCAGGGATCTCAGTGGAATGATTTCCAAAGCCTGAGAGCCCCGATCCAGGTATTAGCTCTCTTTTTATACCCTCTTGTAAACAGGTTACAGGAAATGATTACATATGACCATATATGAAGTGTTTACAGGTCAGGCAGACCTGGGTTACATCTTTCAAAAATGATGTATTTTGGTACCAAGGGAGTATTTCTCCAACATCAAAACTCCCTAGGTTCCCGGCACAGCTAAGCACATACCTAAGCCTCCTGATAAGATAAAGGGCGCATCTGCTCACCTAGTTTATTTTTCTATATTTTTCTACCTTAGCAATAGCTTCTTCAACTTAACCCTTTCATTCCCCCCTTTATGCCAAATTCTACGCAATTTGACATACATTACTTAAGCTTGCTTTTGGGCCATAACAGCAAAATGAGCTGCCTTCCCCTCCATAGCTTGGGAGAGAGAGGCATGTACACATTTCATAGCACAAGAAATACATACCATTACTAAGAACCCTACGACAATTAAAAGTACAATACCTAGAAACAAAGTTTTCAACCAACTAAGATCTGGGAGCCAGGAAGTTAACCAATCCCAAGGGTTACTAATGCCATTGTCATTATTTTGTATTAACCCTTGTAACTCTAGTATCTCATCCTCTATTGTCCTGTTCAAATCATGGAACGCAACCTTGCATCCTCCTTTGACTATGGTACAAAACCCCCCTTTTCTGGCTAACAAGTAATCCAAGGCCATCCGATGTTGTAACAATAGCTGATTTAACTCTTCAATTTCTTGTTGGAGGGCTTGTACCAATTTCCCAGTTGCGTTTATAGTTTTCTCCAATCTGCAAGTCAATCCTATTATGCTCCTACGATTTTCCTGAGCCACAATTCCTGGATAGGATCCCAAAGTGAGGACCCCTGTGATTAGTCCTCCTCCTATTCTACTACCCTCACTCTCAGACAACTGTGGCCTCACGATGACCAGATCCTCACATTGACTTCCCAGTTGTCCCACTAAGTGCCGTTTCTTCCTACCAACCCGTTTGATCTGTTCTGGTAGGAAAACTTGGACAGGTATAGTCATATACCCTATTCCTATACACTGGTAAGTCCCTGGGTGGTAGTTGGTGGCCCACCCATTAAAGTAGAACCATAGATGCGGGTCTATAATTAGACCCTGTATAATTAGGAGTGAACATGGGATATTCTGGGTATAAATCCCCAAAGTTGGTTTCATTTAAGTCCCCCTTGGGTTGATAGGAGTTATTATATGTGCCATACAAATAGAATCTATCACTACATGCTGAATAATTTCCCAGTTTACCATAAAATGAGGAATATTTTATATATCCTTTCCACTTAGAATTCCAAGATCCACTATGGTGACAGCAAAAACACATTCCGGGGGAATAAGTATAAAACTTCAACCGCCTAAATCGAGTCTTGTTTATATTACTATCAACTTTGGCAAACATATTGGGATTCCCTCTCAATGCTGACTGTAGGGCTCCTACAACCACTCCCGGTTCACTAATAAGGGAGGGCATAAAACCGAAATCTGCTACAGTCTGTGGATGTTCATAGATCAGGGTGACATTGGGTCCGTGTTGTTGGAACATGTGTGCAGCATGTCGTTTGAAACAGTTAGCCTCAACTACTCCACCCATCACGCTCCACATCCCGATCAACATTACCCACTTCATTTTCGGAGCCACTCAGGGACCCAAATCTACTTACTCCACACAAATTCCTTCTGTACATATACAAGAATACTAAAATACCAAAGAATATACACACTACTATTATTATTAGATCACTAATACTAATATTCATTGTTTCTCTCCCATATCCACTGTAGGGGATCTGGCCGTGCGTAGAATAGTCAGCCTCCGGAGTGACTATAGCAGGGCTCAGTCCC